>JAOTRQ010099477.1:0-10289 GCA_028565875.1 Hoplisoma paleatum
TGTCACGTCTTCCTTTGTGACGCCGTTCAAATTAAAAGTCCCAGAAGTCCTTTGACGAAACGCAGCTTTTTTTTTCCCTGCGACTAGTCGACCAATGGAATTTGTCCGACTAGTAATTTTTTCGGTCGACCAACGAATAGTCGATTAATTGCGGTCAGCCCTATAGTGTATATGTGTTACTTAGTTTTTTCAGACCAGTCATTTATACTGCGTTTTTATCTGTTACTTTCTTTAAGACCTACTGGAAGAAGCAAGCTCTAGCATTGAGCACATATCAGGAGAGAGGAACCCAAAGGTAATGACTTTTTTGTCTGCCCACCTGTCGCTTCGTGTGTGTGCTAAGACGGGAGGGAGGAGCCTAGTGCAGGTGTGTAGGGAGCGAGAGAGTGTTTGGGAGTGAACCAGTGTGTGTGCGTGCGTGCGTGCGTGCGTGCGTGCGTGTGTGTGTGTGTGTGCTCCGATGTTCCGGGCGATGCTACGAAGAAAATGATGGTGGAAATGTAACCGCGAGTTATCCGAAGTTATTAGTTAGAAGTATATATAGTTATTAATAGTATTCATTTTTTATTTAATAAATTTACTTTCATTATTATTCAATTAATTTCAGTGTGTGTGTATCAGTGTGGTAGCCCTTCGCATTAGTTGGTACCCAAAAAGAAGCTCTCAGTTTCAAAAAGGTTGGTGACCCCTGGTATAGATCTATTTTTGTGTAAGCCAATCTAAGGGCTTTAAGTTTTGAGTTTGCATGTTGCATGAGTCTGTGTGGGTTTACTCTGTATACTCCGGTTTCCTGGCATAGTCCAAAGACATGTAGTCAGGTTACTTGGAGATACTGAAATTGGCCTCTCTCTCTCTCTGTCTGTGTGTGCACATCCTGCAACAGACTGACAACATGTTCAGGTGTTTAGTGTATTTGCCCAATGTGTTTTTTACCGTGACCATTAAATAGGATTAAGCGCTTGTAAATCTAGATGATTGATGGATAGATGGAGGGGAGGAAGAAAGGAAGGAATGAAGGAGGGAATGGGGGTGGGATTCAAACGTATCCGAATAAGATGTGGGTAGTATTACACATAAAACATTTAGGAGGCAAATATAAATGCAGTGTTTCTTAAAATAAAAGTTTTCTCTGACTTTAATGACATTGCAATGCAGATTGCACTTATTGGCATATTTTGTCAGCTATCTAACTCCAGGCTGCTTGGATTTTCTCGTGCCTGTGTTTGCTGCAATGATTTCAGTTGCTTCTTATTTTCCAGGCTAAATCTCTTGAAAAGCACAATCGAGACTAATGTCTGTCACCGTGTGGAGTACGAAGAACATATCCTCACCTCACAGGTCAGCCGATCTATTTAATGTGATGGATGCCGCAGCACGTTAACCGAGTAACGGTAAATCTTTAACATCGTCTCTTGTCATTTTCAGATGCACTTGATGAAGAAGGATATGAAATCTGTTCACGATCGCTTATTGAAACAGATGGTGAGTGGAACATTCCTGTCTGTCCATTGGTGTCATTTTCTTTCGGGTGAATTCGAAGTCGTACAGCTGATTTAGTAAATGTGAATTCTTTCGGGTCTCACTGTAGCATGAAGAAGAGCTGCTGAGTGTACGCAGAGGACTGCAGACCTTATTCTTCTCCGATGTCTTTTGAATCAAATGAAAGAGCTCGAGGCATTTCTGGTTCAATATATTACTGGATCTTTTACATGTTTTGGAGATAATACATTGTTACTTTAAACAGTATCTTATTTAAAACATTGTTTAATTTAAATTATTAAAAATACCAAATAGGTTTGATTATAATTTTATTTATATTTCATTCTAGTTCAGGTGGATATTGTTAACTTTTTAATTGTTGTCTAGTTATACACTGTTGAGTCTGATTATTACGATCACTAGCATGGGCTTCAGTTATATAGGGCTAGGAGTGACTCGCTATGGTCTGGGTAAGTCATTAACGGCATCTGCATCTCGGTTGGTTCGAATATGAAGAAATTAAGGGGTCAGAGTAGGACATTAAAGTCTTAGTCATGCTCTCCCAACCAATGTTGGTTATTTCTAGCCATGTCATTGCCTTGATGATGATGTCTGATATCATAGAACGCCACAAAAACATCTTTCAGACCATAACAATGCAAACATTAACCAGAAGTAGCAAGTGGTCATAATAATGTGATTCGATAGTCAGAATACACTCATTAATGTGTGTTTTTTAAAACTGAATAATGAATTAAAAAGTAACCTGACAAAAGAGGCAGTTATAAAATATAAAATGTAAAAAAAAGTTATTTATTAATGAGTTGTTGACCCTGCCCTTCCACCCTCTCATACATTCAGTTTCCATAGATATGTTTACTGTTATATTACAAAATAAAAACAACACATGTCATCATATTCACAGCTGTAATGTGTCACATAAATTGAAATGGCTCGTCACTACACCATCACTACAGAAGTTTTAAATCAGTACGGTTGGTGTGTTTCACATTATTGGGTCATTTATTATAATTACTACAATGCTAAAGTGTGTGTTATAAAAAAGTTGTTTATACAACCTTATATGAAAGGGTTTGTTTAGTAGAATTACATGCTAATTGTGAGCTTGATTATATAATTTATGGATTTTTGTTTGTTTGTTTACCATGTAGATCCTAGAAACGTAAAATTCACACACTTGGACGATTTTCACACTTATGGGCGGAAACCCAGAGACATACACTATATGTCGTTTATTTATAGAGGGTATTTTATTGTATTCACCAAGCTTTTCCCTGGATTTGAGTGCTTCAGCTTTTATGGTTTGTGAATAAAGGTTTAAGGTTTGAGAACTTTGGAAAAATTTTCCTCACAGACACAGAAGTATCAAACCGTATAAAAAAAACAGTTAAACTTATCCATTCATTCATGATCTAGTTTCACCAGCGCTTAATCCTTTTGAGTGTCAAGGTGGGACAAACACTGGGCAGATACACTAAACACCCAAACAGGTCACACACACAGGACAATTTCAGCATCTCCAATTAATCTGACCGCATGTCTTTAAAAAACGGGAGAAAACTCATTTAGACACAGACAAAACATGCAAGCCACACAGAAAGTCCAGGAATCGAACCCGGGACTTCTTGCTGTGAGGCAACCGTGCTAACCACTAAGCCACCAAGTAAGAAAATAAAATTCACAAGTTGCTTTAGATAAAGACGTCTGGTAAATGTAAATAATCGATGTGGATACTTTAATTCCAGATGCTTACTTAGTGGGTGCCACACTAACCAGTCGTTTGCTATACTAACCCTAGGTATCCATGGGTAGTGTATGAAGATGTTCTGTCTAGGCTGTATAATTACCTTAAACCTAGAGTATCCAGGGGCTGCTGAACCCACCGCATAGCCTGTTTTATTTATACATGGCTTTAGATGCATTCTAGATACAGAATGAAATTCTGTACAGCAAAATAATGACACAGGGGCATAACCAGATGTTATTAAGAACAATTATGGTGTATAACTGTTTAAAGCATGTATTGCGAAAACATAGTCAAATTGTTTGAGAGGTTGTTTGTTTGTTTTAGTATTCAAGTGTGAAAATGCCCCGAATGTATAACCTGAAATATTCATACTCATCTATATTTAATTCCAAGTCCTGAATTATTTCATTCACGATCATCTGTCTTATAAAATTATGTGATTATCGAATTATTAAAAAAGGATACATTATTAGACATTCTTAAGATTCCATTTTTAATATGATATTATTATATGAGTCTATTATCAGATACCCTGTCCAGTCACCAACAATAGGAAGCCAGTTTTTATATTACTTTATTTTATTGTGGCACCTTCTTGATAAGTCATTGACTTTGGGACCCTCAATATTGAAGATGAGACAGCATTTATAAATGTATTCCAAAGACAAACAACTTACAATTTTCTCCTCTTCTTCACCCCAAAATAATGACATAACCCTGTTGAGACTGTTATTTTGTACAACTGATATGAAACTCAAGATTAGTAGCCTCACTAGACTTTGACACCCCCCCCTCCTTTCTTTACAATGGATCTCACATGCACACCAACTTTTACTCTTAAGTCTTGATTTCTTTTCCGCAGTCCTAGTGTTCAGACAAGTCCTTAATCATGGCCGAGTTTCTCCAAACCCAGATTGAGATGTCCACTAGTGCTGTCCTGCCCTCAAGGTGCTGTGTCTTTGCCATCGAAGCTTCCATCACAAACCGAACCCAGCACTGGGAACGCTGGAAGAAGGACTTCCCATGAATGACTTCATCTCCAGGATTTTGTCATTGTACTTCTATTGTAACTTTTCTTCACAGAAGAAAATCTAGGGCCTGTGAAACCTACACAAACAAGAATGGTGTAAGTGTAAGTACATTCTTATAATCATGTATGCAGTAATTCATCTTTCTGTACTTGATAGCATGCCTTCTTGAGCTACGCTGATGTTAATGGATTAAATTTAAAGCCTTCATATTGTGAAGAAATGCTAATCATGGGTTTGTCTACATTTTATTTGACCAGGATTTCTATGTTTAGCTCAAAGCTCTAAATACACATGTCAAATAAAGTTACCAGTAAAATACACCTTTAATCTGAACGAATGAAATATTCCAGTTCCAAAATCTTAATTCATTATGCAGTGGGATGCGTAGGGAACAAAATAACATAAAATATTATTATCGTAATTCTAAATGCTTATCTGGGCAGTGATGACTTAGTGGTTAAGGTACTCGACTAGCGATCAGAAAGCTGACGATTCAAGCCCCATTGTTAGGCCTGTAAGCGAAGCCCTTAACCCTCAATTGCACAAAATGGTGTTCCGTTGTAATTGTAAGTCACTTTGGATTAAAAAAAACATCTTGAAAAAAGCTAAAAAGGTAAATGTAAATATTATCTCATGCAGATCTGGATTTGGAATAATTCTCAAAATCATAGTGTAAAACCAAGACACAAGCTGATTCAATCTCCTGAAGACAACTGAGGCTCAGTAGTGTGCGTGCATGCGTGCATGTGGCTGGCCTCCATGTGCCTTTATGACTTCCTGATGAGATGGCAGTCTTGGTGTTCTATATTTGATGCCAATTGTCTGGCAGGGACGGTGTTAGGATGTAAGCACAATCCCCACTTATGGACGTCGGGCCCACAAACCCGTCATGGGGTCTGTTTCTGATATTTCTGCAAGACTCTGGCACTGTTCCTTCATGCACAAAGGAGAAAGTAGCGATAAGTATGCTGGGTTGTTGCCGTCCTATGACCCCCTCCATGTTTCCTGGTGTACTGGTCTGTCTCCTGATATCTGCTCCATGCTCTGGACACGGTGCTGTCAAACCTTCTTGTCACATCTCCCATTGATGTGCCATTCTGAATGTGCTACACTACCTGAGCACCTACTGTGGGTTCTAGGGGTGAGAGAACTATTTTGACAAAATACAACAGTGACCAAAATATCAGCCAGAAAGGATGAGAGTAGAGAAATGTTCTATGTGCACCACCTTTAGAACCTGTTCCACCTGTTCTCTGTTCTACTAGCACAACAGCAGATGATTCACAATCAGTGTCGCTTCCTAACTGGACAATTTGATTTCACAGAAGTGATGTGTTCCCTATCATTTTTGAACAGTGTAAAATAGACACGGCAGAAAGTCCTGAACACCGACCTCGTTAGGTGTTTGCTCGATGCATGCACCTCCATCTCCGTGCTTTTAAACTCGTTCAGCTCTTTCCGGATAGCTGCCTGGAGAGAGAGAGACAGAGAGAGAGAAATGAAAAGCACTGAGTGGCTTGCTCACTCATCTAATTTATAATTAAAGTATGAGAAGTGTTTCATATTTATTGATTGCCTTTTATGTCCAATGATCAATTGTAAACGAGAATGTTAATTAAAGGCACAATCGGCAACTTTTTTCAGTTAAAAACTTCGTTTCGTACTGATTTAGATAATTAAATAAGGATGAATAAGGGTTCTCTCAGCCCCTTATATGGTCTGTAGGGTCAGAGGCACGCTTGCAAGTTCATGAGTAACATAAACACATATAGTTTCTGGCACACTTTCTAGAGACGATTTCTATAGACCCTCCCCTGACAGTGATCAAGAGTTCTGAACGATTAAATACAAGATTGACAGATAGATGAAGTGAAGTTGTTGAGCGGTGTTTTGTATCATTAAAGTAAATTAATAATAATAATGAGTACTTTCCAGTTCAGTGTAATTATGAGCATCAGCGTGTTTAATAAGTAGGTTGTGATGATTTGTGACTTTAGTTATACGTGTTATACTAACCTGTCTGTTTACTTTGTATTATTACCAATGTGGAATCATCCACAAATAACACAAGTCATTAGTAAACCATTGTGTTTTTATAATAACTGTAATGTACAGCAGTCTCATAATAAAATTGTATAAATATTGTGAACAAATAATCTAATGGTGTTTCCTCACTGACGTTTGGACGTTTATTAAAATACACTGCTAAATAATTTTATTTGTATTTAAAGAACAGAATAAACATAAGCCTCACATAAGCCATAACTTGACATTTCCTTTTGAAAACTGTGTAAAATCCAGAACTTAGGACTATATTTTTAGGAAATGTTACTATATGAGATAAATATATATCAACAACTCTTAGTTCAATTCTTCAATTTGTTATTTAAATGTGACCTGTGAATAAACATTGTTCTATTTTTGTATTACAAAAAGTAAATCAAATTTGAGATAACAATTCATTGTGCTTCTGTGTAAAGGGGTTTCAATGGAGAGAGGAGTAAATGTTGCATTCGCTGGTCTGATGATCAAAACAATCACACGTGGCTGGGGAGGAATAAAGAACAACAGTGCGTCTATATGACAGTGAACATTTTCTCCGGACCTGGAGGGGACGCCTCGTAAGAAAAACAACAAGTTTTGCATAGTGTGAAAGTAAGTTGCCTAGTGTGTCTTTAATTGTAATCTGTGTTTAATTGTTTGTGTGCAAGCGGGTACATCTAAACGAACATGTAACATTAAAGGTGTAGAAACCAAATAATTTACATATAGATTTCATAAATAAATACATATTGTTTTCATGGTTTGTTTAAACACAATTTCCGTGGTTGCTGAAGGTTCTATAATGCAAGTCTTTCTCTGCCAGGATGCTGCTGTTGGACCCTTGAGCAACGTCAGAGATGTAAGGTTAACCCTCAGTTACCTCGACTGTATAAGCCATTTTAAATGAAAGATAATTGTTGAAATTGTGAATATGAATATTCAGAATGTTCATTAGCATCGCCAAGTTTTATAAAAGTGAGTGTAAATGATTTTAGATTTAGAATCAAAAAGTTATAAATAATATATTTTTAATAAAACCTACCTTGTCAGCTGCAGACAGTCTAGTCCAGGGTTTATCTGCTCTTCTGTCATAATCTTGCGCTTTGGCTACTTCCACATAATCACTAAAACGAATAAGGATCTTTCTTTCTCGCAGTTCATCAACCGTTGGACGTTGATTGAGCTACAAACAAAACATGACAAAAACTTCAACTGGCATTTATTTATGTATATATAAAAAAAACTGAAACAAACGCTGAACATTGCACATTTAAGTGTGATTCAATTTTAAACTAAACACTTTCTACAATCCATAAGCCAACTGACTACTCAACTCTAGACTCTGAACTCTGTGACACACACAACATACACACATGATGGACTTGATAGACATCACATGATGACACACACATGCATGATGATAATAGAATTTTATTTAGGAGCACATTTCATGACACACAAGGATACAAATAAGTAAAAGAATAAAACAGTAATATTAATAAATAATAATAGACTAAAACCAATAAACAAAATGATATATTTAGGAGTTAGGAATTCTTTTCATGGTGTTGCCTCTGTCTGAATTACATGGTGGAGTCTGTCTGACTTTGGGGAGCTTCAGGGCTCATTGAGGTCATTAATGGTTTGGTTGATTCTCTCCTTACATCTCTGTTTTTGTCAAGAGGAGTTTGAATGATTTCAAATCTATTTCTATATGAAATTCTCTACTAATTCTCTTTGAATGATCTCTCTATCTATTCGTTTATCGTCCATTTTTCCAGTTCCTGGGGTAAGACGTTTTGGAGCAGAGTTTTCCGTCTGGATGCCCTTCCTGACGACAACCACCAGTAAGTGGTGGGAACTTGTGAGACTACCAAACAATTTCACATTTTCCATCAACCTAGTGCATGTTTTTTTTGGACTGTGGGAGGAAACCGGAGTACCTGGAGGAAACCCGAGCTGACACAAGGACAACATACAAACTCCGCACAGAAAGTCTCCAGCCCGACCCGGGTGATCGAACCCGGGACTTCTTGCTGTGAGGCGACAGTGTTGTAACCACTCAGCCACCGTGACGCCCCAATTAGAATCAGAAATGGTGAAGTTATTATTGATGTGTCTATAATAATCTGTAAATTATTTGTTAGCACTGTGGTTTTACTTACTTACTCGATTACTTACTCAAAGTGCTACGATTAAATACCACAAAACAAATCAAGTCAATGATCACTTAAATGTTTTATTTAAAAGAAACGTTTTTAAGCTTCTGAAAGTCGTGTCGATCCAGATCTCCTGATTTCCCATATGGTACCTAAACCTCGTGTTTGTATTCCATACCAGGAAGGACATCCTTCGCTTTTTGGATGCCGAGAGGGACGTTTCTGTGATCAAGAGCAGTTTAAAACCCGGCGATACCATCCACTACGTCCTGGACAGACGCAGAACCCTGAGCGTGTCTTCCGCCTTGCACAGTCTGCTTCCCCGTGTTTCTCCTCTTAAGAACAAGAGGTTCAGGACCTGTGCCGTGGTGGGTAACTCGGGCGTCCTGCTCCAGAGCGGATGCGGAAAGGAAATCGACAGACATGATTTTGTTATCCGGTAAGTTCCATTCTGGCTTTTATTCAATAAAAGCCGCGTGTCGGTCCCTCCAGATCACTAACGCAACAGGAAAGGAAGCGAGCGAGTGGTGAAGCATCCCGGTAACTCGTTTCTGACGAATGGTTCGTTTATGGCAGCTTTGTGGTACATCAGCGCATTAATCCGGTTTCATTCCGGCCTGGGAGAAGTGGTGTACTCACCACCACGTTCAGAATGGGAGGTGCTTTTCATTTCAAGTGTAATCGAGGGCATTTATAAGAAACCGTTTAAATGCACTCGAGTAAATGGATCTTAAAATCGGCCTCGTTGAACTAAATGCTGAGTTTTAATAGAATCCTTCGGGAGCACAAACTAAATATTTATTTCTTTTTAAATGATGGAAGCCCCCTTAAGCCCCCTAAAATATTAAACTCCCTCTATGGTGCAGTGTGCTGGTGTAATCTGGTAACTGCTGAAGTCATTCGGGAGCTGATCCACGTCTGTCTGTCTGTCTATTTATCCATCCATCCATTCATCTATCTGTCTGCCTGTCTTTATGTAGATCTGTCTATCTAAATATCTGTGGCTCTGTCTGTATATCTACCTATTAATATTTCTGTCTATCACTTGATCTATCTATCATTCAATCTTGCGATCTATTTACCTGTTGATCTGTCTGTCTGTCTGTCTCTGTGTCTGTCTTTAAATCCGTCTCTCTGTGTCTCTGCATATCTGTTAGTAGACTTTTCATTACTCAGTTATTCTCGCTTCACTTTCCCTGGTAAACGTGTAACGTTTCGTTCTCTCCTGTGATTGGTTCTCAGCTGTAACTTGGCTCCTCTGTTGGAGTTTGCCGAGGACGTGGGTCTGAGGTCTGACTTCACCACCATGAACCCGTCGGTGATCCAGCGTGCGTACAAAGGCCTGCTGAACGAGACCTTGCGGGAACAGTTTGTGCGGCGTCTCAGGCTGCTGAATGACAGCATCCTGTGGATCCCGGCGTTCATGGTGAAGGGAGGCGAGAAACATGTCGAGGGTGTAAACGACCTGGTCCTGAAGAGGAAGTTACCCGTACACATGGCGTATCCTTCACTCCGTCTGCTGCACGCCGTCCGAGGGTGAGATGCTCCCGGAGAGATGCTCAGGGTGTAAACATGTCCATTATACACCAGGGATGTGACCACATACTTTACCCAACATGCAACACTGATACTAGGTTCACAATACCTGTAGTCAAGTTCTCACAGTCACCTTTTACTATATCTCTTTAGAAACCACACATATACAGTATCTCTCTCTCTCTCTCTCTCTCTCTCTCTCTCTCTCTCTCTCTATTCGTTTATGGTGCGTTTTCCCAGTTCCTGGGGTCGGACGTTAATGTTTGGAGCAGA
>JAOTRQ010099497.1:0-10288 GCA_028565875.1 Hoplisoma paleatum
TCGACTACTAGTCGATTAGTTGAAGTAAATGACGACCACTGGTCGACCAGCAAAATCCTTGGTTGTGGACAGCCCTACTTATAAGTGATCCAGTTGTGTAGTGTGAACTATAGAGCTATCTAAACAACCTTGTTTCTTGTTGGGATTGTAACTAATTACTTATGATGCAACTCCTGAAAAGTTTCCAGTCATGGTTTGTCTTTCTTGGGTTCTTGGTTGGGCAAACCAGGCAGACAGGCCTCTGTAAAATTCCACAAGCGGTCCTGAATATACTGAAACTAGGTCAGCACTGTTGTTTCAGAGAGACAGAGAGTGGCGGTGAAAGAGAGACAGGAATGGCCACACACACACAGAGACACACATACACACGCACACACAAACAGAGACAAGCAAACCCGGGCATGAAAATATCTAACGCATTTGCATGGACGCACATTTGAGCAGTATCTCAAATGATATGCAACCCAACAGGTAGCGATGCTTTCAAACCTCATACACAGCCACAACAGTGTGCAAAGGAAGTACTGAGAAATGGGGACGTAATTATAGACTGTGCACAATGTACAAGCACAGGATGTGCTTGAGAAGAAAAAAACATGTCAATGTTACACATATTGATTTTAATAAACAATTTTAGCACATTCAAAAGGTGATAAGACTTGCAGCTGTGAATGTTCACATATGACTGACAGTTCAAAACAAAGGATGCAAGGCTTCTTCTTGTCATAATTTGTTTTGTACTGTGGATAGGGAAACACTGCTGTCCATTCCTTAGCCCCCCCGCCTCTTTATGCATGACGCACACACTGCCTCTCGATGAACAGTTCCTAGCTCAAGAGTCTAGCCAAGCGTGACAGAAGCTTTACCCCCCCCCCCCCCCATTCTAAAGCCGCTGCTCACTCTTAAATATGCAACGGTCCGAAGCAGTAATGAACAACTAAAGATCTGCACAGTTTCTAAAATTTTAATGTATAAAACATCAATTATTGAAAAAATAAGGCATGGGGATATGTATCGTTTATTTACTAATAGATTTGTCATACTGCAAGAACACATGAACAATAAATTCTGCTTCCAGGGATAAATTATAAACACTCGTTTCCTAGAAGCCTGTGTCTGGGCTAAGCTGACCGAGCTGTACTGTGAAAAGTGAGCTGTCGTAAGAACTTGAACTCTAAACAACCCCTCTGGCCAGCGCTGAAACAGAAACAGGAAAAGAGAGGAGAGGGGAGCAACTGAGAGCTAAAGTGGTTTTGGTGTTTTCCAGTTCAATCCTTTTATAATAGTGCTAAATCTGCTTGTTTGAAAAGGAATAATCATGCCACGAGTGTCAATCAACAGCAAATTGTTGCTGTTATTATTATTGGTCTGCTGTTTATATAAAGGTGAGAAACAAGGATATGGTCACTCCAATGTATGTCCATTTATACCCCACTTGCACAGGGATGGGGAGTGCATTGATGAGGTTGTGTCTTTCTATATACAGTGCACACTTGTCAAACTGGTGTAAAAATGCATATGGATGGTGCCCACATGTCAGTTTATGGGTAGGTTTTGTTTTCCTCAATTAGGTTGGGGTCAGCCATGATGAGTGGTAGATATGATGCAATTGAGTAAATAAAAGTGATATATTGTGAGTGGAAGAGTGGGAAATGCTTACAAACAAAATATTAACAAAGAAAATGCCATCTCACAGCAATAAGGTTATGGGTTCAATCCCTAGGTTGGGTTGTCCAGGTTCTTTCTGTATAGATGTGTTTGTATTATTCTGTCTTGTTCCATGTTAAATTAATCTTATTGTGTCAACATATACTTTATATTTTTTGTATGTGTATATTAATCTTGTTTAGGTATGTTTAGTATCAGCATGTAGCTTAGTCCATATGTGCATCGATTTGAGTCTTTTCATATGTGTCCATCTCTTGTCCTGTCTAGTTCAATCATTACTAAAAATAAAACTTGATTCTTTTCTAAACTTTAAACTAATGCCATGCCCAAGTCTGACAAATTATATCAATGTGAAAAATAAAAAGTGAATTATGTTGTGATGTAATTAACAAAGTTAAAGCTAAATTTGTGTTCAAAACAAAGTGTGAATCTGTGTGTCCAAGAGCAAAGTAAATCAGGGTAAGTGGTGAAAGTAAAGTAAAAGTCTAAATACTAATAAATACTAATACTGAAACTCAAAATCACAATTTATAAACCCCGTATATATATATATATATATATACTGTAAATATAACATGATATGAGCTTTATGTTCATGGATTAAAACAGTGTTGTCCTAATATCTGGGCTACACAGTGTTTGGTTTCCTTGGAATCACTGGGCACATTGCAGTTAACCACCTCAGACAGGGCACCAAATTCAGGGCCTGATACATTCTTCTGAGTCATAGCCAGTCATGTTAGTATGCAGATGCCCAACTAGCCAATAACACCACTGGGGATTTAAACCACAGACCCCAGCACTAATGGTCCAGCATAATTCACAGCTGCGCCACATGAGAACCATCAAGTTCAATTCTTTAAAAAATACAAATCTTGATTTCTTGCTTGTTATGGATTGAGCCAGATTTCTTTAAGCTATTTCCTATTACAATTTTAATTAATTTACCACACAAAACACATTTTGTATTCAAGATTTAATGTTATATTGATACAACAATTCTAACTATTTAACTTACATATTAGCTACTTGCTTGATTAGGATCATTTAACGCTAGTTAGGTATGACATTATTGTATTGTAAAGTCATAAATCTACGACTGTCATTCGATAGAAATAAAGTGAAAGCCATGCTTTTGCCTAGCTAGTTGTACACATACGTCAGTGATTGTTATGCACCTTAAAAATCGTAGTTGTTAAAAACCTTTAAGAACTTACTACTATATAATAAAGTAATGATAAGTAATGACAGTAAAGTAAAAGATATGCTGTTTCGTGATGTATGCCAAACTGCCTTCTCTTAACTAGTGCACTGATTTAATATGAGCATGAATCTGTCCCCAGTATTTTTTTAAAAAAGCTGCACTTAGGATTTCAGTAAGCCCTTTGAGTCAACAGGTTTTTTTTCTTTTTTTTACTTAGTCCAGAGAAAATGTTGCACATAGTCTACCAATGGATATTGATTGGGTTCATCACAATTGTTTCAAGTTACCAAGTTACGTCACCGCATCAAACTGCAGAATTGAAAGAGATTTTTTTTGTTTAAAAAGACAAAGTCATGGCTGGAATGATAAGGAACTTACTTAGCAAAGTCACACCTTGAAATGTTTTCTTAAAGAAGCAAACCATTGACCTGAGATAACTACATCATAATCCGTGCCTTGGGATTGAAAAACTTTCAAGCACAAATCACAAGAATTTGATCAACGGTTTCACTCCTGTATTTGTCATTTCAGTCATTCCAAAAAGTGATCCCAGCAGTTTCTTTATTTTATAATATGTCCTAATATTTTAATTCCTGGAAGTATAATTTGTAAATGATAGATTTTTTTTATTTTTGTTCAATCTGAGTGACTCATCAGTCCTGAGAAAAGAAAGTGCGTGGTCGAGAAGAGGATAAGGGAGGCAGGCCTTGTTTAGCACCACACAGACACGCACTCTGGTGCATACACTTGTACATTCGCACACGCGCACGCACGAGCAGGACAACACTTTCATTTTTTTGGAGTCCACGCAGTACCAAAACACTGATATGACAGCGGAAAGGAAGTGAATGAGGTCAGAGAACACAAGAAAGGAAATAGTGTGAGAATGTGTCTTCTTTCTACGCTATAGCCAAGCACACAAGAAGACTACGTACCTCGAAAAACCTCCTGCTGCATCTCTGCTGCGATGTGTTCTCGCTCTCTCTTTCGCTTGCCCTCCCTTGTACTGTGAGCGTGCGTGTACGTGTGTGTGTGCTTGTCTCTGCCTATATGTGTGTATGTAGCCTGAGCGAGCACGCACACACAGGCTGCACAGGCTGTTGAGACGGTGGGCAGGGACGACTCTCTCACTCCAGAGTCTACCCCTCCTTCTCGAATTCTCACTCTCTCTCGCTGTAAGTCTCTCTCTCTCTCTCTCTCTCTCTCTCTCACCCTCGGCTGATCTCACTACCCTGTCCCCCTCCGTCTCCGTTTAGTCAAGTTTCGGACACGACTCCAGGGTGTTTTCTTGTCTTGCTTTCTTCCCACATTCTACCATCCCAGCCTTGATCTCTACACATTCCCAGATCTAGACCATATTTAATTTCCAGTACTCTGTCGGTCTGGAACTCTTGTTCTTTGTTCTTCATGACCATCGGTGTTGTCGGTACATGCATAGCTGATGGTGATAGCAAGCGAATGAGTGAGCACGGGAGGGAGGGAGAGAGAACCAGAGGACGCCATTTAAGCGGTTTGTTACGAGCACTGCCAGTCTCCAAAATGGCTGAAAGCAAACAGGAACCATACCAACAGGAAAAAACCCAGCCACAGTTCGTGTCGTAGGGAAAGGAGATAAAGAGTAGCATGGCGAGTAAACGAGAAACAATACTGCTGAAGCACAACTCTTTAAAGTTGTGTAATGGAGAGAGAGCAAAGATAAACGTGGACATACTTTGTTTCTAACCGAGTTCTACTTCACTACCATCGAGAAAGACCACACTGGTTTGCGGTTACCAGGACAGATTGAAGTCAAAACAGTATTTGAAGTGTCTGCTAAAATCTAAAATAGAAGTGTCTGGTTAGGACAGTGGTAGCCCAATGGGTCGAGGTTTGGGCTATCAACCTGAGATTCGAATCCATGGTTCTTGAACAAGACCATTAAAGGGCTTGAGCAAGATCTGTCTGCTCCAGAGATGCCATATGACGGTTGTGCTTTGACCCCATCGTCCAAACAAGCAAGCATGAAAATTGTATTGTATGGTAAGGCTGTATTGTGCCACACTCAAATATAAGCACCTCTGGTGAAGCTTTGAGATTGATTGTCAAACTACCAACCATGATCTGAAGGAGCTTTCTAACATAAGCTGGTGTCAGGTCATTGTGAGCTCTGAAAGTAAAAAGCTGAATTTTATTTGAATGTGATCCGATATTATGTGGACATTAGCTTTAACCCAGAAGTATAGTACATTATGATATTAGAGAATCATTTCACACAGATGCTCAAAATGTCAATAGAAGAAACTCTGAATTGGGGAATTTGAAATAAATATATTTAGGGCCAGGTCAGGAAACGTCACATTTTTATTCTTCTCATCATGCTTTGCCAGATTTCATTACTCTTTATTTCTAATTTGTTTCTTATTCCTTCTTCAATTCTCTGCTGTTGGCTACCCTTGTTCACACCTCACATTGTGCACCAGGCCCCTTGTCTCCATGGGAACTGGCCTGGAATGGTACTGCTTCTATGATTCCACCAGCCTTTCACGGAACTTTGTCATTACTTGTTGTCTTCATTTTTAAACCAATTCATCTGTTTATCTCTCAGTAGTTCATGCTGAGTACAAGAGTCTGGTAATTAATGTACGGATTGTTTTGGTTTAGTACATGCCGGGTTGTGTGTGTGTGTTTCAATGTTGCTTCCCTGCAGCTCTGTGTGAGTCTGGTTTGTCCGACCATCAATTCATACACATTCAACTCAAAATCTTCATTGTGCTTTTTACTGCAGAAATGTCAGTGTGCACCACCACAGATGTAAAATGCAACTGGAAAAAGGCTTGCTGATTCAGCCACACTGGCTCTGGAACCTTAAAGAATGCTGCTCCGGGTGCACTGGGTTCAGGATGGTACAGCGAGTTCATATGTTACATAACATCCCAGATTTAGTTTTTAGCCACAAACTCTTCTAGTTCTTGTTTATTAACTCACAGATTACCACAAATATGGCTGTAGTATTACACATCGTTTTATTCTGAAAAGGATGACCAGTTGTATGTGTACTCTGTTTAAATATCTTGTAATCATTATTGCCCATCATTTTTTTAAACAATAATAATAATAAAAACAATAATTGAACAATAATACAACCCCGAATGGCAGTAAAAAGTGTGTTCTTTTATTTGATCTTCCATGTTGTCTCTGGTCAATTTAATTCAATAAAATATAAAATTCTGCTTTTTAGGCCTGCAACACCTTGCAATAGAAGTTGGAACTGACTTATTTATGTGATACAGAGATACATGAGTGTTAATGTGATCAGCCAAAAAAAATGTGTGAGCACTTTACTGCAATTGGGGATCCCCCTAGCAGTGGAAACATTTAATAAAAACAAAAAGGGTCATTTTTGTTAACACTTTTAAGTTCCAGTCTTGGCAGTTAAATTAAGACTCATTTGTTGATACACAATGACTTTTCTCTTTTCTCAGGTTGCATTGTTTAGTGCTGATTAAAGGCTTAAATCTTCAGTATGGCATATGGATCAGGGGACACTAATGAGCAAGCTCTGGCCAGCTAAATCTCCTAGACAACAAAGAGACTGGGACATCTGGACACAGCCACACACTCCTGGGAAGCTTTCGTCTGTGTGTGGGGGGGGGGGGGGGGGGGTGGGCCCAGATTGCCAAAGGGTAGCATGGATGGAAATGTATGGAAAGAGTTATGTCTAATTTTATTGTTGTCTCTCAGTTTGAAATGTATTGGTCCGCTAAGCATGAATAATTTCAGAACATTAATTAACCATTATCTCTCAGTACCTATATCATCGTTATAATTGTTTCTGATATTTTCATTATAAATTTGATGCTTTATGAACGCCTCTTATGCCAACATCTTAAGCAGATGTGAATCTTGGTTTGCCTTATCTGCCTATTTTATTGCATGAGCCACTCGATTTGGCATTGTTTTTGCACAAGACACAATTCTTCACCTCCTTGTGTATGCTCTTACTTCTTTTTAGGGTCAGAGGATACCCGTGGGTGTATCCAGGGTGGTCCAGTGTGTAGGTTGTAAGGCCGAGGCAGCCGCAGACCTTTAAGGAGCCCTTGTTTTGATGTGCTTTGCTGTTTTTTACTAGCTCATTTGCTAGGTTCTTGGCTAACAGGAGGTTAGCCGTTAGCATAAACCTCACTAAAGGCATACGCTCTTATGGTTTTACTCTGTTTCAATTTAGATCAGCAAGTAAGCACTCATCTGCAAAGCCAGTAACTGAGATAAAACTCTTGCCTTACATTACTTTTCTATGTTTTGTTTCAGATTGGCAACTTCCCAAAGGCAACTGAACTCCTGTCTGGTGACGAGTGCTGAGTGTTTTTTAGGAATTGCTTCTTTGACTCATTGACTACATGCTAAAGTATCTGATAACATTCACCCACTGTTATCGCCTTCTTTGTTTACTTTTTGTGCTTGTTTTTAATTTTGGCAAGTAAACCGAGGGTTAATACCTAGAACAAGTTAGTATCTTCAATTAACACGAATCCTCTGCAGACATGCAAAGAACATGCAGAAAGAAGACTAGTAATTGAACACCTGATCTTCTTACTATACTACCCACCTAGCCACTGTGCGGCCCTTTCTGTGCCTGAACTGTTGGAAAATAGGTTTTGTAATATACAAATTTAAAAGTGTATAGTTTTGCTCCCTGCCTTGCATTCATTTAGTCAGATTGTTTATTTCTGAATACACTACATTTCTATGAATTTATCAAAATATAATTTTTGTAGCTTCATAGGTCATAGATCATAGGTACAAATCTAGTGTAGTAGAATATTGTCAGACATGTCCTGACTGATATACAGGTACACTTGCAAAAAGTCATAAGTTTGATTCTCAGCCAATGCGTCTCAACTGGTTTTTCATGCAGCTTGTTTTGGCATGACAGAGCACACGGTATTTGGGTGGAAACTTAACCATTTAATGAAACCATGTGTTAACACATTTCAGACAAAGTTGGAACAGTAAAGCATTACCAGTTTGTATTACCACACACATAATCACCTTAGGAGTGTTTAATAAATAATAACCTTTAGTTCTTGACCAGTGGGAACAAACCCAGGCTCCCAAAAAAATCCCACACTAACACTGATAGAACAAGCAAACTTCACACAGAAAAAAACAGTAAGTTCTTGCTGTGACAAAGCCAACAGTTCTTGTGTCCGAACCCACTGTTTATGATATCCATTAGGGAGCTGAGCACAACAGGATCTCTTGCTAGATCACCAACTATTTAGTAATATCCATTTAATAATAACTAACAAACCCAAAGTACTCAAAGTGCTTTAAGCAAATGTATTTGCCTCATATGCCTGTTTAGCATGTAACCTGTTAAATAAGGTAAATATGTGGGCCTAATAAATACAGAAGCACACACAGAGAGAAATGGTGGAATGTATTGAAAGGGGGACCAGATCACTGCTGAGAGAATATGTTAAAGGCAGGAGATATGGGCTTCTCCAACTGCTAGAAAAAATGTTTTTTTCTTTACCAACAAACGATTAGGTCTGCCTGTAGTGCTAGTGGTTGAGATCGGATTGGACTGTAGTACAAATACATTGTGTCAGATGACGCAAGATTAGCAAGTAACAATTTGTCTTCAGCAATAAATAGAAAAACGCCACTGTATGGTATTAGGACGTCATCAGCAGGCTCAGGCTTTCCTTCCTGTCATGCATCTTTAAATAGAGCCCTCTATCAGACTTGGCCTATCAGACTAGGCAAGTGAAAAACACGAGCTGCCATGCAGGGAGAGGAAAGGGGGGGTGGGGCAAGTAGATGCCAAAAAGGAGGAAAGAGGAAAACAGTCAAGGAAAGAGGAAAAAAATGAAAAGGGCAGATGGACAGAACTGTATATGATACCAGAGAACGTCAACATACAAGTACAATTATGTACATTTCATTTGTTTAAAACATGATGTTAAAAGGTTCGATAAATAATTAGCTTGGTGGGTTGTTACGTTGCAGAAAGGACACTTACTCTGGCCACTGCATGCCACTGGTACTCTGGTATTTAGTCATGGATAAAGTCATGGAGATTAGTTGTATAAAATGTGTATGAACACTGCCTCACATTCACTTTGCCGATTTACAAGCTTGTTATAATGTAGCTAAAATGACTACCTACTATAAAGTATAAACTCGTGTCAGAGGATTGGTACCTAATCTCAATTATTACAATAACCTAGTAATGATAATTGTCCTACTGGCTACTACTGATAATCATATGTCTATGCAACAAAGCTTTTTTGTTGTGGTGGGGGGTACAGACCTGGTAAACGTGTGTGTGTGTGTGTGTGTGTGTGTGTGTGTGTGTTGATTACGGGTGTTATGCCAGCCCTCCAGTTACAGTCTGTATGTGTGCTTTTGACTATCTATGTGGTTTTCACTTGCCTGTCTTCTTTATTTTTCAGACCCGTTTTAGGCTGCAGCTTTTGTTTGGTGTGTTTTTGTATTTCTATTAGTTATATTTTTCATGGCTTCACTATTCTCAAATGTAAGTGTGTGGGAAGGCGCATTTTCTCTCCAGGTCATGTTTACGTCTCTCTTCCTCCCTAGTGGCCTGTTTTCTTTTTCCTGCTCATGTACACACGTGCGCACCGTCGTATCACTGACATCACTAGAGAACACACAGTTCCAGCAGGAAGAACTTGTACTCGTCGTGTTGAAAAAAGAACGTCCACAAAAACGTCTCGATTTTGCCGGTTGTTTTTACATTTAGCGGTGTGCTGTCTAACCCTGAAGCATTTTGATTAATATTCTAAATACATCAGTAATCGAACGTGTTCTGTTTGTTGTCTGTTCTTATTGGACTAACAAGTCCGACCAGACTTTAAGGCCCATACAAAATAGAATCAATATAAAGCTCAATATAAATCAATATAAAATGTCTAAAACAAACGAGTTCTTTACATCATAAAATGTATTTTGTGAAGTTATTTTTGATTGCACATAGTTGAGATGTTGCAAAGTTAAGATGCTGAATTCATTTAGTAATAAACATCCATTCCTATATTTCAGGCCTGTAACACAAGCAAAAGGACGGAAAAAGACTAGTAACTGCTAGTGAAAAAAATATATTAACTATGTAATTACAATCAAATGTTTGTAATAATGATTAGGTACAAAATCAACTTGGAATAAATGCTTTAGTAAAGCATTAAATACATGAAAACTTTACTGAAATGTAAAGCATAATATCAGTCATTTCAAAGGTTATATGCTAAGGGTTTACGCTTAACCTCTAGAGACCCGGCGTCCTCATATGAGGACATTACATTTCTGGTTCTTCGCACCATTCCACCTAATTTTTATGGGCCTCATATGGACACACTGCCCGTACCACCTAGTGGTCATATGACAACATAACATGCAATTGATTGAACACAAGAT
>JAOTRQ010099526.1:0-10286 GCA_028565875.1 Hoplisoma paleatum
TTATACAGAGTTATACAGAGTTATACAGAGTTATACAGAGTTATACAGAGTTATACAGAGTTATACAGAGTTATACAGAGTTATACAGAGTTATACAGAGTTATACAGAGTTATACAGAGTTATACAGAGTTATACAGAGTTATACAGAGTTATACAGAGTTATACACTGTTATACACAGTTATACACAGTTATACACAGTTATTCACAGTTATACACAGTTATACACAGTTATACACAGTTATACACAGTTATTCACAGTTATACACAATTATACAGTTATACACAGTTATACAGTTATACACAGTTATACACAATTATACAGTTATACACAGTTATACACAGTTATACACAGTTATAATCAGTTATACACAGTAATACACAGTTATACACAGTTATACAGTTATACACAATTATACAGTTATACACAGTTATCCTCAGTTATACACAGTAATACACAGTAATACAGTTATACACAGTTATACACAGTTATACACAGTTATACACAGTTATACACAGTTATACACAGTAATACACAGTTATACACAATTATACACAGTAATACACAGTTATACAGTTATACACAATTATACAGTTATACACAGTTATACACAGTTATACACAGTTATACACAGTTATACAGTTATACACAGTTATACACAGTAATACAGTTATACACAGTTATACACAGTTATACACAATTATACTGTTATACACAGTTATACACAGTTATACACAATTATACACAGTAATACACAGTAATACACAGTTATACACAGTTATACACAATTATACAGTTATACACAATTATACAGTTATACACAATTATACAGTTATACACAGTTATACACAGTTATACACAGTAATACACAGTTATACACAGTTATACACAGTAATACAGTTATACACAGTTATACACAGTAATACAGTTATACACAGTTATACACAATTATACAGTTATACACAGTTATACACAATTATACAGTTATACACAGTAATACACAGTAATACACAGTAATACACAGTTATACACAGTTATACACAGTTATACACAGTTATACACAGTTATACACAGTTATACACAGTTATACTCAGTTATACACAATTATACACAATTATACACGGTAATACACGGTAATACACGGTTATACAGGGTTATACAGGGTTATACAGGGTGATACAGGGTTATACAGGGTGATACAGGGTGATACAGGGTGATACACGGTTATACACGGTTATACACAGTAATACACAGTTATACACAGTAACAACCGGCAGTGAAAAGCTTTATAACCACTCCATCCAGCACTCCACATTACACTTAACAAGCTAAAAAATAGTTATAATAATTGAAAACAACAATTGTAAACATTAATTTAAACTACAATTTAAGAAGTAAAAAAGTAGGGCGAGGCAAAAGAAGGTAATTTACACAAGTAGGAGACGCTGTGTATAAATATATATATATATAAATAATGTGACTGTTGTTAAAGTGTTTATGAATGTCCAGGTATTGATAAAGTGTCCGAAGTGACCATAAAGTGACAGTGCTTATTATAATTATTATTATTATTATTATTATTATTATTATTATTATTATTATAATTATTAAGGATATTACATGATATAAGTGAATCTGGAATCAGGTTGGGGAAGAAACTGCATCAGTAACATGATGTAGGTCAGAATCAACGCTTCTTCTGTGCTGGAATATTCTGCGATTCAGGACCTGCAGTTTAAATGTTCTATAGAGGAAGCAAACATCAGCACCCGGTTCTCGTCGGGGTTTATTTAGCAGAATGACGAGTTAAACGGGTTCAACATTGACTGTAGGGGAAACGGACTGAATTTAACCTAAAGCTATTTCAATGTAGATCTTTGTAAAAGGAAATCTACCCCATGAGTGGTGTTTGTGGAACAGATCTTCAGCAGCATCTGCTTTGACTTTAGAAGACACAGAAGCTTTCGAGACCCTGGAGATGTTCAGATGTCCGAGCAGCCGGAACACATTACAGTCTTAATGAGATCTTCAGCTCAGGAACCGTCCTGGTGAGGGAGGAAAGAATCCATCGTTCTGTTCCACTGCAACTAGATTGTATAGAATATAGAACAAGTACAGAACAGCAGAGGGCGCTGTCACTTCACTAAAATACTTCAGAAATAAATGAGGTTCTCTGTATCGATGAATAACGTCTCTCGATTGTCGTGATTGTTCTTGTGTTCAGACTGTAGGACTGAAACGTCTTTGTTCTCGAAAACTGTTTAACACTTAATACAAGTTTGGCTTTTCTTCTGAGGAACCATGTGCACATTTTAAAAATGTACCTTAACAAACCCTGATGGATGAAGCTAAAAAATATATCAATAAATATGTTGGAAGTCTTGATGTAAAAGTTTTTCAGTGTCGTCACGGAAACGTAACAAAAGTGGATTTGAAACTTGTTTAGTGAATAACCGACAACGTTTCGGTTCTAAATGTTTCATTTATATTGGGTGTTTTCGACCGGACAGTCCGTTTCATCTGCTCCCTATCGTATTGTGTAGCGTGAGTACGAGTGTGAGACCCGGGAGACCCTGAACACGACTCTTCCTAACATGACACGGCTCCCCCTGCAGGAGTGCCTGTGCTAGTGCTGCTGATTCTGATTCAGTTTAATTAGGAACCGAGTTCATACGAGTCAGAGTCGGTCAAACGAATCGGTTCAGTCGATTCCTCTGAATCTGAATCAGTCGCTCATCTACCGAAGCGTCATTGTTACTTAAAGTAAATAAATAAATAAAATCTCTCCGTCTTGTTTATTTACGTCTTGGATGGAAAGTTTGGAATGTTGATTCTGTCATCGCGCTTCTACCTGGAAACACAAGTTGTGACGTGTGTAGAAAGAATTGTGTTATACTGTACACACACAGAGTTGTAATTGTTGTTGTTTGTATGTTTTTACACCGCGCTTTTACAAGAGCGCCACCTGCTGTTTCTCCTTAAAAGAATCAAGATGAATTTACAGTGAATCGATTCGTCTTGAAATGATTTAATAATAATAGAATACTGTAACTTTCTTTTTGACAGCTGTACTGGCAAATCGATGGAGAAACTTGCGGATCTCAGTCAGTCCGAGTTACAGGACTTGCTGGATAATTCTGAGCGGGTGGAGGTCATGGCTCTGGAGTCAGACGAGGTTCATACACACCACACACAAACCTCGTCCATATCAAAGCTGCACATTTTTATCCATTCATTTTTTTACTTTCTTTTTGTTTGTAGATCCAGAACATTCAGCTGGAAAGAGAAATGGCTCTGGCCTCGAACCGCAGCCTGGCCGAGCAGAACCTGGACGTGAAACCACAGCTGGAGAGAGAGAAAACACGACTGGTGGAGAAATATCACCAACTCAAGGAAGTGAGAGATCGCTATAAACAACACTGCACACTCAAAGGTGAAACACCGCTCGCGTTTAAAGCTGCCGTTCGGTGCTCTGATGGATTTGGCGTGAGCAGGAAAACCATCAGAACGTCGTGCTGTGTCGGGGTTGCCAGATATTCTTATGAGTTGGCACGAGAAATGAAACTGATTTAATATCAGTTATTGTTATTATACAATAAAAACATTCATTAGAGGGTCCACGAAATTCTGAATCGAGTTTCACACACACACACACACACACACACACTTTAAACAGTGTACAATACAATCATAGATACACACAAACTTAACACCACACATGGACACAATCACACAAACACTTAGAACCGCACACACACAATAACAGAGACACACACAGAAGCACGCAGACCAAAACACACACACACACACACACACACACACACACACACACACACCATCTCAGTTTAATGTTAAATCCTCAAGCTTCACATTTAAAGCTGAACAGAATCTGCAGCCTGTTAACCGAGTGGTGACCTGACAGATGAATATAACAATGTAAATAATCATAATCATTAATAAATATTATTATAATAATCATTTACACCAGATGAACATGAGCAGGTTCAGGTTTTTGGTTTTCAGACTCTTTTATTAAATGATTATTAAAGTTAATATTGATGCATTTTAACTCGACTTGTACGCGGTACGACCGGCCGTGTGTTTATAAACGTTCTCGTACACGGTACGACCGGCCGTGTGTTTATAAACGTTCTCGTACGGCCGTGTGTTTATAAACGTTCTCGTACGGCCGTGTGTTTATAAACGTTCTCGTACGCGGTACGACCGGCCGTGTGTTTATAAACGTTCTCGTATGTGGTACGACCGGCCGTGTGTTTATAAACGTTCTCGTACGTGGTACGACCGGCCGTGTGTTTATAAACGTTTAGCCATGACATAATAAAAACGGGTTATATGATATTCACATGGAGTCGGTGGAGTCATTTTCTCTGAGCACCACTAGGGGTCGCCAGTAGCAGGTTGACTAAGTTAAATAGGAGATTTTAAAAAGGTTCCAACACTGGGGGGTGGGGGGGGGGATATTAAGATAATAAAACCTTGTTTACTGCAGTTGTTTACGGTGGTTGTTGTTTTGGTTGCTCCAGCGGTTCATTTCACTCCCTCATGTACCTCACATGGTCCGTCTCTCTCTCTCTCTCTCTCTCTCTATCCCTCGCTGTCTCTCTCTGTCTCTCTCTCTCTCTCTCTCTCTCCCTCTCTCTCTCTCTCCCTCTCTCTCTCTCTCTCTCTCTCTCCCTCGCTGTCTCTCTCTGTCTTTCTCTCTCTCTCCCTCGCTGTCTCTCGCTGTCTCTCTCTGTCTCTCTCTCTCTCTCTCTCTCTCCCTCGCTGTCTCTCTCTCTCTCCCTCCCTCGCTGTCTCTCTCTGTCTCTCGCTCTCTCTCTCTCTCTCTCTCCCTCGCTGTCTCTCTCTGTCTCTCGCACGCTCTCTCTCTCTCTCCCTCGCTGTCTCTCTCTGTCTCTCGCACGCTCTCTCTCCCTCGCTGTCTCTCTCTCTCTCTCTCTCTCTCTCTCTCTCTCGTTCTCTCTCTGTCTCACTCTCTCTCTCTCCCTGAGGTTTGAGTCCTGCTCAAGGCATCGGCGTGTCTCAATCAGTCACCATCAGATCGTTACGCCCCTGATTCTTATTTACCCTGGCCTCAGTGCTCTTCTCGTGTAAACACGGCGTGATGTTGCTTAACCAGACTGACCGGTCGTACACGTGGCTTCTCTCCTCATGTGTGAGAAGTTACATGCAGTCCAGCTTTAGTGCCGAACATAATTCTCATAATGAGTTTACTCTGTTTTTATTTTAAATACCGGGAATGTAGTTCAAGCCTTGAACTGTTCGTGTTTATTAAGTGTTTATTTTATATATAAAATAAAATAATCCTGACATTAGAATCCAGACGAGTGAATAATAAACTTTTATGTATTCATTAAAATGTCGTATCTTTTTACTCTCTGTCTGGTTCTTGTTCTCTCGGTAGATGGCATTATGGGACAGTCGTCGCCTGAGGGATTATTAGCTCGTCTACAGGTAGAGGGCGCCAACACAGAAGCCGAATCAGAGGTGAGGAGTCACTTCAGTACAGACGAACCTTTAATTATCTATTCTGTTCTTCTAAGTCAAACATGTTTGTATGTTGAATATTTACCAGTAAATAGTACCAGACCTCCCCCCAACACACACACACACACACACACACACACACACATTTATAAAGTTTGTAATCTTTTATGTTATAAATAAAATCCACACTGCTTATGTGAAACCTTGAACTCCGGTAGAGTCGGTGGGTTTAGTGGTTCTTCTGTAGGGCGTATAGGTGCTGTGTCCACGCCCGGGAGCCACGCCGAGGGGCCACACCCGTGCAGTACCACATTGGTAGTTCTCATTTCTCTCTCTCTCTCTCTCTCTCTCTCTCTCTCTCTCTCTCTCTCAGGTTGTAGCTGACGAGTTTCTGGAAGGTTCTTTCCCCCTGGACTCGTTCCTCGAGCGCTTCCACTCTCTCCGCTGCCTGGCTCACCGACGCCGTGTCGGCGTGGAGAAGCTGCAGGAGCTCCTGCGTCACAAACACCAAGCGCCCGCCGACGCCGCTGTGCCGGCCCCGCCCACCACCGACGCCGGAGTTCCATCTCCATGGCAACCTCAGCAACCCCAACAAGCGCCGCCGCCACAGAAACCCAACGCGAGCGCCAACCCCCCCAACTGTGCCCCGCCCTATCCGGCGTACCCGGTCCCTCCTCCTTCAGCCAGGCCCCACCTTCCGGCTCCGGCGGCCGCGCCCACCAACCCAACCGGGGCCTTCCAGCCGTACTCCAATCTGTTCCCGTCGTCCTCGGGCTACCCCGCCGTCCGGCCCGGCTTCGTGCCTTCCTGCCCGTACCCCTCACAGCCCGCGTTCCCTTCTCCACAGGGGGCGTCCTTCGGCCAGTTCGCCCCCTCTAACACGCCGTACCCCAATCAGAATCCGTACTCTGGGTACGGCTATTCCGCGAGCTCCCATCTGCCTCCCACCCAATCACCTACGAGTAGGCCGATTTATAGGCCCGGATTCGGGGTACCTCAGCCATACTCATGAACTTTAACCTTTCACCGGTGTCTTTTTCTTTTACTCCTGAGCTTCGTTTACATCAAAAATACCAGGAATTTCTGGGGTTTTCCTGTTACACGTACAACCAGTCCCACTAATAATAAGCTTCTGATTGTGGGTATAAAGAGACACTGTACAGACAAAAGTATTCTGACCCCCCCTCCCCCCCTCCCCCAAATCATCTTTCATCCTTCTGTCTGTCTAGTTTCCCTTTTAAACCCCAAATCCTGGGAGTTCCTGCTTTATTTTCTCTGTTACACGTACGAGAAATCCCTTTAATTATAGCAATCTAATTATAGGGTCTTCATATCAAATATCGGTATCTAATATCAGGATCCCAAAATGTTGGTGATGACTGGGTTCTGTAACACACGGTGTAGAGCAAATAGTAATGATAGGGTTCTAGTAAAAAGGTTCTAATAATGGCTACACAGGTACAAAACAGATCTCTTATCTCCTTACAAAGAGCAAATCCTATTAATATTGGAGGTTGTAATCATGGAGAGGAACACGGTACAAACCCGAGTTTCACGTCTTGATCTTGCTGATTAATGTAGTTTTCACTTCTACACATCAAACCTGACGTCCCCAAATAGTGTCGGGTTGTAAAAATGCACTACACCATAATTACTGGGGTCAAATCCCACTCGTAATAGGGTTGAAATATTGGGTAGACTGTCCAATCATAACATGGGGATTCCTATTTATTATTAGCACTGGTTCAGGTTCAGATCTACGATTTAAACGAGGGTCAAATCAAAGGAAATAAATGGAACATTTCTGCTATTCTGAGACGTTTACTGGTCGTTCGTTTCTTTTGTTGATGGTACAGATGTGGTGTACGAGGGCGTCTGTATCTCGCCCCTCTCTCTCTCTCTTCCCGATGCTTTAATTACGAGGAAGATTTCGGTTCTTGTTTCAGGATTGCACACGAGATCCAGCGCTGGGTTCCAATCCATCGGCCAGAATGTTTCAGTGCTCGCCGCTTTAAATGTTTCCTCACATCTTCTTCTCTTTTCATTATTATTATTATTATTATTATTATTATTATTATTTAATTACACACAAGGTCGTCGATACACAATATTTGCTCCGAAAACATCTCGTCCGATCATGTGACTTTGATTCTTGCGTCTTTACTGTTTACCGCTATAATAAAGACGTTTTCAGGTATTTTTCGCTTTGTAGCAGATCATGTATTAATCGTCACGGTGATCAGTAGTGAAATTATGATGGTAAAATACGTCCTTCATCTCTCCCAGGTTTCTATTCTCACCTTCTACAGACATCATTTATCTGCTAAACTGCATTTCTTTACTCTGCTGCCCCCTCGTGGACTCGGACCTGCTCTGTGGATCACTCAAATTCTATTAGTTATGTTACAACATACACTTTGGAGGTCATTTTCGATTCTCACCACTAGGGGGAGGCATTACAGCAACCCATGGAACGCGTGCTAAGAGCAACACACACGTTACTCGGGCTCTGCGTGGAACATGTTTGAGGTTAGGAAGGAAAAAATGTTTTAAAGGGGTTTTATTAATAAAACTGAACATTTATTGGAACTTCTGAACCTCAGTAACGTATCGAATGGAAGAAGCGACTGTTGGCATCAAGGGGTTAAAATGATCACCTCCTTTCAAACGACATTAGAGGGCGACAGTGAGCCGAAAATTCTTGAATTGGATGTGTGTTTAACAGACGGGTCCTGGTCCACGGTCCGATGTTTTGGCGGGGGTGGGCGGGGTTTACAGGTGCAATTCAAAGTGTCAAATAAATACAAGCTTTAAATCATTAAAAGCATTAAGACGTTTCTCAGATCTGGAACCTTCACGCAGAACGTCCACGTTTTACCATCAACGGTCAGAATTACAAAGAGTGAAATAAAAACCAGATCAAATTTGATCATGAAACAAAAAAACATATAAAAAATAATGAATTTGAAAGCGTTTAAGTTTAAACAAAAGTGTGTGTGAGGTGGAGGATCTCTGGTGGTGGCTTCATCAACACTGGTGTGATTTCCACCACCACCACCTGTTCAGCTTTCTGTGAGGCATTTACATGTTCTCCCTGTGTCTGCCTGTGTTTACTCCGGCCACTCGGGTTTCATCCCACAGTCCAAAAACATGCATGTTAGGTAAAGTGAGGATACAAAATGACTCGTTACCTAAAGTGTAAAAACACGAGCCGAGACACGCCCGATTCCCACCCACCAACATGGGAACATGTGGGTCCCTCGTGGTCGGGTCACATGATGTCAGAACCTTATAGTTCCACTAAATCTCCGAGTAAACGTTCATCTCAAACCACGAAGAAATAACATTTTCTTTACCAATTAAATCTGCTTCGTGATTGTAATCGGTACTTTGTGCACTACACAGTGAAATCCACCTGGAGGCCAGACGAGGTATGGCGGGAGGTAGTGCAAGTTTATTTGTAAAATACTTTTCTAAATAAAAGCTTTAAGCTTCACAAAATCAAATATCTATTAAAATTAAGTGTAAGATTTAAAACTCGATCTTCAGTACCAGACAAGTTTTACATTACAGTTAAAGTCTTCTGGTAATTTCCTCCAACAGTCTAAAAAACATGCAGTCAGGTTTTTTATATAGTGGCTGAGTGTGGGGATGTAACGATACGCTCCACCCACAATGCATTGCGTCTCACGATATGACTTTTTTTTCTGATTTTTATTTTAAAAGCAAATAAAACTTTAAGACGCAACATCTTTCTTTTTTATTCTTTTCAACATGATCAAAGTTTTTAATTCTTTCTGATGTTGGTAAAAACTGCAAAACAAAAGTCCGTAACGACTTTCTGTCTCCGTCATGCGAGTCGAGCGCGCACATTGTTTTGATGGTTATAGTGCGCCCCCTTATGGTCTGAGGCCCAATATCAATTATTAATCAGCTTTAATTCTCTACAATCGTGTTACGATACACAAATCTGAACTTAAAGGTAAATGATTGTTTCTTTTTATTGTCCAGGAAATGATTAATAATGAGGAGCTTTTAATGATCAGAATCATTTAAACTTTTCGTTTCTGAAGATCATTATAATTTTTCACGACGTTTGGGTGGAATGGCAATTTCTGCTTCCGATTCAAAAGTCTGAGGCCACACACACACACACACACACACACACACACACACACACACACACACACACTGATGGACTTTATTATGGAATAGAATCAGTACGTGAGATTCAGGTTCAACGTTAATCTTGTCCTCAAGACCTGAATCATATGAGTTTGGAACTGTGTGTGTGGGGGAGGGGGTGGGGGGTGATGATTAGGGATGTATCGGGATGCAGACCGTGACAGCGGCTCTAGAAATGAATACAAGTGAACAGAAATGTTAATGATGTAAAAAACTGTCAGAAATTAATTTCGATTTTCTTTGGCTTGAGGATTAAACGCTGAAGTTGATTGTGATCAATGAAAAGTGTGTGTTTGTGTTTATGTGTGCGTGTGTGTGTGTGTTTGAAGTTTGTGTGTGTGTGTGTTTGTCTTGACGAGTCAACACTGATTGTGATCGATGAAATCTGTGTGTTTGTGTGTGCGTGCGTGTGTGTGTGTGAAGTTTAAGGTCCTTGCTCAAGGGCCCAACAGCATCAAGCTATCATTGGTGAGGTTTGATTACTAGTTTACTTTACTAGTCCGGTACTTTAACCACAACTACTAATGAGTTGGGCCCCGTGATCGAGGCCCCTCACCCTCACTTGTGCACTTTGGATTCAAGCTTGTGCTGAG
>JAOTRQ010099537.1:0-10286 GCA_028565875.1 Hoplisoma paleatum
GCGTTAAAAATTTTAACGCGTTAAAATCTTTGTAATTAATTAATCGAAATTAACGCGTTAAAGTCCCGGCCCTAATAATTCTGTGTGATTTTATTTTTCAGCGTGCTCTCCGAGTGGAACACCGGCTTCACCAAAGTGCTACTTTGCTATTCAGGCAACTCATGGCCCAGCACAGGTAAGTACATCACTTGCAGTACTTCATCGTAGCTATAGGGGCATTGTAAACTAAACATGTTTCCTGTCGGGGGTACAACTCTCTTGTTTATCCGGGCTTGCGTTTGGCCATCTTTGTGGCGCCTGATCGGATCGACCGTAACTCGGTTTCAAGACGTTCTGAGTGACTCTCGTCACTGGTGTGCTAGCGGCGAAAACGCCAATCACTCCACCTGCACTCTTAATAGCGTGAATATTAATTTTTGTATCATTGCCCACTCATTGTGTCCGACCTGAACCGTTACCTCTTTATTTTTGCCTGTTCCTGGTTAGATTCCAGGGAAGACCGTGAGTTTAAATGTTCTCCCGGTGTACGCCGGTTTCCTCCTACAGTCCGAAAACATGCCACGGGAAAACGGTCACTCATTACACTACACAAGTCAAACAACAAACATAGTCATGGACAATTTCCCATCTTCAATTCGCATGTTACCTGCATGCTTTTGGGCCGTGGCAAACTCCACACAGAAAGCCCCGGGTCTTGGGAATCGGTACCCGGGACTTATTACAGTGAGGCGACGGTGCTGCTCCTCGTCTCCTGTCATGCTTGTTAGCTGAAGTGTAAAACGTGACGTTAAAAGCTCGATAAATAAATTTGTGTTTGTCTCGCTGGTTAGTTTTGCAGTTCCGAGTGGGACGAGGTGTGTGTGCAGCGTGGTGACGGTGACGAACCTCTGCCCACAGCTGTGCAGAACTGTGCCTGCTTTCTGCAGCAGCAGCAGGACCTCGGAGGATCTCATCCGTCTGACTTCACATCTTACACAGAGTGAGTGCACAGCAATCCAGTAACTCTGTGTCGCCTGTGTTGTATCTGTGTCCACGTCTTCTGCTTCTCACCTGCTTTTCTTTTAACGCTCCTGGACAGTCTGTTCGAGGAGGCGGCCGAGGCGCTCCATCAGCTAGCAGATAAACTTCCTCCTCCAGGTAAAGACGGACGAATGCTCACAGCTGGAGGTACGAGACGTTTTTTTTTATAAAGACATTATTTATTTATTTCTGACCCGCAGGAAAGTTCCTGTTTGACGTTCTTCTGTTGTGCGAGGACGACGCGACCACGAAAGACTTCCTGCCGGTGTTGGGCTCTCTGAAACACATGCAGGCCTGGCACGCTGCACGGACGACCGTCGTAACGGAGCTTGGTGCAGGGTAACACTCCCACACACCTCGTTGCTAATAGCGACCGTGCGTTGGTTCTGTTAAAGGCTTGTGTTCTGTGTGTATGTTTTGCCTACATGTACATTATCGCACAGTTATGTTAACAAAAAAGCAGCAACGATTTATTTTATGTGTTTATTATTTTTTTAAATGATTCTTTTTTGTCGTCAGGTGGCAGCAGGCAGCGTTGTACCTCTCCGGCCGAACGTGTCCTTTTTCCCGGGTGGAAGATTGCATCGACGTCGCCGAGCTGTGGAGAGGAGGGCTGCTCGTCCGAGAGAAAAAGGTATCGCACCCGTCCGTGTTTCTACGACTTAAACTAGTCCGTAGTAACATAATCCGAGCTTGGAGTTTGTGACGTGATCATATGAAGAACCGTTGACCAGGTTTTTCTATGATGGAGTGTTTTACTGTATTTTATTACGTCACTCCCGGCCGAGTTTCAGTGTTTGTCCACCAGAGGGCAATCATGCAACAGTTTAAACAGTCAGTAAAGCACCAGCTCGAATCCTCACCAAGATATCGAGCCCCAGGTTTTGTATGTTCTCCCGAATAGGCATGTGAGATATTTTGAATATACAGTTTGCCTTTTGACATCAAGCTTGTGAACTGATTAACACTTTTGTAATCACCGTGTTTATGCAATGAATGTAAAACGACATGAAGATGTAAAACGTGTCGGTAAAAATCTTAATAAGCAAAGAAACAAACGAAAGCTTAAATGACTTCTACACTAAACGATGCATATTGTTTTCTACTAATACAGTTACAGTATACAGTCTGAACAAGGAAGGATTGAAGCAGTGACATTTTTGATTCCGGGTCCAGTCCACCTTAACCTCAGTGTCAGTGATTGTATATATTTGTAATTAGGCAGGGGCGGCGGGGGGGAGCTGTTTACAGAAACGAATGAGAGGAAATGGAAGCGAGGGAACACGATGTATCCGTCATTACTGCACTAAAATATCGGCTCAGCGGCACCGAATCCAGAATTAAAGCTCCGATTATTTATAGTTCAGGTAGTTGGGGAGAAAACGGACACCATGACTTTGTGTTCCGGATGAATGAGTTTCATTTGTGCATATTTTATAAGATCGGTAAGTTGAATGAGAATCGATCAGTAACCCCGAAGTGTATAAGAGCTTAATGATGCTCTCACGCTTCTCTCACTGTATTTCTCACAACGGCTGGGTACACACACACACACACACACACACACACGATTATTTCAGTATCTACAAATGACCTGACCGCTTGCCTTCGGACTGTGGGAGGAAACCATCTCTTATCTGTAAAATAATCCAGGGCTTTCGTGTGTGGAGTTTCTACGCTCTTTCAATGTCCCACAGTCTAAAGACATGCAGTCGGGTTAATTAGAGGTATTGAAATTGTCTCGTGTGTGTGTCCCACCGTGATACTAAATAGGATTAGGCCGGTTCTCGTTTCCAGCAGTAGGTGGCGTTTATTTTACTTCTTAGCGTTTGTAACGGCGTTTTTAAGTTCCATTCATGACACAAATGGTAGTTACAAGCTTACTGTCAAATTGTTCAAATCAAAGTCACATGACTTTCACGTTTTTAGACTGTGGGAGGTCAGTGGTGTCTGGTGGACCTGTTTTTATACAGGTCCACCACACCTGGGGATTGTTTTAAGGGGTTATTACTGCCTGTAAAGTAGCGTAGGAGTCTATTCAGGCATTATAGCATCTAATTTAGCGGCTGTTTACATCTATGGGACGGTTAAGCCAGTCTTTGGACTCTGAGGAAATCGGAGCGCCTGCAGGAAACCCCCATGTGGACAAACTTCACACATAATGTACCCGGACGACCCCTCCTGGAGATGGTATCCAGGACATCTTACTCTGGGGTGACGGTGCTTCCAACTTAGCCACCCACATTAAGGCTCCCAGCAAGAAGTCTCGATTCTTCTGGAACATAAGCCAGTGCTTTCTGTGTGGAGTTTGCATGTTCTCCCTCTGTCTGCACGGGCTTCCTTCGAGTAGTCTGGTTTTTGTTTTTCCATCATCCAAAGACGTGCAGACAGGTTAATTAGTGATCCAGGCATTTCTGTTCGAAGTTAACACACACTCTCTCTCGGTGTCTGTGTGGGTTTACTCCGGGCGTGCCGGTTTCTTCCCACGGTCCGAAAACATGCAAGTAAAGCTTTAGGTCTTTAGACTGTAGGAGGACACCTATGCAGACACAGGACGAAGACGTGGAACCCACGACCTTCTAATAGTGCCGTGACGTTACTAATTCTAGTTCATGTTCTATAGAATTTAGAGAAATGTTCACCATGGAAATTATGCTAACCCACTAGCACCGAGACTCTTGAGTTTCGACTCGTCCACGCATGATTGATCATGTGTATGAAACGTTGAACCAATGGCGAAGGGAACGAGCACGGCGACGAATCTCAACCCGACAGTCTAAACTCAGCATGACACTGAGCAAAGAGCTTTTATCTGTAATCACACATCCATTAGCAAAACAGATCTGACATCACATCCACCGAAACCATACACATGAGCGAGAGAGAGACAGAGAGAGAGAGAGAGAGAGAGACTGACCCTTCAACCAGAAACAATCTCAGAAACACACCCGGTTAAACACACTCCAGGTAAACACACCCCGAGTAAAAGCACCCCTAGTAAACACACCCCGTTAACACACTCCAGGTAAACACACCCCGGTTAAACACACCCCGGTTAAAGACACTCCAGGTAAACACACTCCGTGTAAACACACTCCGTGTAAACACACTCCGGGTAAACACACTCCGGGTAAACACAACCTGGGTAAACACACCCCGGGTAAACGCACTCCGTGTAAACACACTCCGTGTAAACACACTCCAGGTAAATGCAACCCGGGTAAACACACTCCAGGTAAATGCAACCCGGGTAAACACACTCCAGGTAAACGCACTTCAGGTAAACGCACTCCAGGTAAACACACTCCGGGTAAACGCACCCCGGGTAAACGCACTCTGGGTAAACACACTCCGGGTAAACACACTCCAGGTAAATGCAACCCGGGTAAACACACTCCGTGTAAACATACTCCAGGTAAACGCACTTCAGGTAAACGCACTCCGGGTAAACACACTCCGGGTAAACACACTTCGGGTAAACACACTCCGGGTAAACGCACTCTGGGTAAACACACTCCGTGTAAACACACTCCGGGTAAATGCAACCCGGGTAAACGCACTTCAGGTAAACGCACTCCGGGTAAACACACTTCAGGTAAACACACTCCGGGTAAACGCACTCCGGGTAAACGCGCCCCGGGTAAACGCGCTCCGGGTAAACACACTTCAGGTAAACGCGCCCCGGGTAAACGCACCCCGGGTAAACGCACCCCGGGTAAACGCACCCCGAGTAAACGCACCCCGAGTAAACGCAACCTGGGTAAACACACCCCGGGTAAACGCACTCCGGGTAAACACACTTCAGGTAAACGCGCCCCGGGTAAACGCACCCCGGGTAAACACACTCCGGGTAAACGCACTTAAGGTAAACACGCCCCGGGTAAACACACTTCAGGTAAACGCGCCCCGGGTAAACACACTTCAGGTAAACGCGCCCCGGGTAAACACACTCTTTTGTCTCCTCACATGTCTTGTAGTTCGTGTCGGAGCTGCTGTTCGAGGGCTTCAGTCTGAAGTGCCAGAGTCGAGGCAGCTTGAGTAACGTTCTGTACCCCCTCTCGGACCCCTGCAGTATTAATGACCCCGTGACACAACCTGAGGTAAGTGGTCTTTCCTTTCTCTCGACCGTTACTGAAGGAATCACACCGAACCAGAACCGCATCCATATTCATGTGCTGAACGAAACACTCAAACAGAACGGACCAGCTCCGTGTTGCGGTTCTAGAACTTGTGGTTTAAACATTTCAGTTACTCTGAGAAGAAATCGATTCCATTATTCAGAACCGCTGTAGCGCCACCACTTCCTTTTAACACACTAAATCTTCATTACAACGTTAAACTAATAAATATCATTTCCAAACTGCCGTTTCTTTAAGCCCACAGTCTGAAAATGTGCAGTACGGTTCCTCAGACACGGAGTTGTCCTTATAGGTATCTAGTCTCAGATATGATGCACTTTCTTAATGAAATATATTATAAAAATATTAATAAAACGTGCAGTTATTAGAAAATAAGTCAAGTTAAATCTGTTTAACCGAAACAAGGATGACCTGCTATATATGAGGGAGGCCAAACAATGCCAAAAACGGCTGGTTTCACATTTATTTGCTAAAAGAAAATGTAGCGCCAGTGCCCCCTGCTGTCCTAAAAGTGAATATTGATTCATTTTAAATGATTCACTGATTCAAATGCAAAGTAATTCTTTTGGTTTTTATTCTTTAATCTTTACATCCCTATTCCCTAACCACAGAGATACATTTACAGTGCAGTGTTTCTATTCTGCCTGTTCCAAGCCAGGATAAATAAGGAGGGCTTGTGTCAAGGAAAGGCTCATGTGTTGTATAATCGTGCAAAAGCAACAATCCAAAGTTTTCTTGTTGGTGGCTGTGCTTTTATGTTATACGACCGCACACCACAGACTCCCTGGTTGCTCCCATTAGGGGGCGCCACAGCAGGAAGAGTTTTACACCGGATGCCCTTTTCCCGACACAACCCTCCCATTTATCTGGGCTTGCACTAGCCAGTACATGGCACACAGCCACACCGTGTCATGGGAACACCGTGTCTGGCAGCTCTGAGCTCTCAGAGGAAACCCACACGGACACAAGGAGAACATGCAAACTGCACACAGGAAAGGCAACAACTAAGAGGCGTCCACATACTTGTGCGATGTGTTTTGATTCTTAAGATTCCACTCCACATGGCACATTAACTTGGCAGTGCCCAGCTGGTAACGTTTGTAGAATGTTGATCTGTTGTTGTTCATGACTGGAGAAAGATAAACGGTCCATCTGGTTAATAAAACGGTGGAAACTGGAACGTTTTCAGCCCACGAGGACGAGATGTGGAAGAATGCGGGTTTGTGTATCTGTTCGTCCTGTACTTTGTAAAGACGCTTTGAGAGAACGTCTATTTTAAAAAAGCGCTTTATAAATAAGGTTGACTTGACGTCGTACTTTAGCGTGTAATAAATAATCGGCGTTTTGTTTAGAATCAAAATTCTGTGTCCGTTCCTTCGTTACAGGTCGTAGCAAAACACGGGACGAGTTTTTTTCCCCAGGTTATGATTAAAAGTTTCCTTTTATTATATCGTGTCGTGTTTTCATAATTTATAAATGGCCTTTAAAATTTTACGAATCATAACGGATGTAAAGAAACACGATTGTTTTTGTTCCTGGTCATTCGGGTTTTTGTGATGATCTGTTATTGATCTAAATAATAAAATAAACATTTGGTTTGATTTCTGAGTTAGATACAACTTTGATAGAGCCTAATTTAGTCATTTCGATGACTAGCGGCAGGCAAAATCGATTCACTAAACGGGAATGCTGATATGAATCGGTCCCCGACTCCTGGTGCAGGTCATTTCCGTCCCTAATGACGTGTTTGTTTATGAAATATAATAAATAAAATTGTGGTTTTTTTTTAATTACGATACAGACAGGGATCACCGGAACTAGGCGGGTCTCACTAAGAGGATCCGATTGTGCGCTGTACAGTGTGTGTGTGTGTGACTTTATAAAGGTTTTGTTTGTACTTCACACTCGTACTTCACATCAGATTCATCTCGTCCGTTCTCACCTGCGTCTCGCTCGTCTCCGTCATGCTTTTAAAAACAAAAACAATTCTCTCGTCCTTCATTCTCTGTCGTGATCGTGAGACTGTGGATTGGATCCGTAATGAGTTTTATTTCCACCCCGGATGAATCGGGCCAGTCGACGTGTCTTCTCAGGAAGCAAATTGTACCCGGTTTGCTGTTTACCCAGGGTTCACCTTACACACAGACACACACACACACACATTTAGATTTACTGTTCTGTGGCTTATTAGTGCCATTAATTTCTCCTCCGGCTCCCACCAACTTTATGAGCATCGCTGGTGCAACAAGCATTCGGATGTATTTCTTCCTCCCATCACTTTGTTTATGGGATTGAAACATTATTTACCATCTGCGACTGGATAATAAGATCGTACGAAACACCGAGAGCAGCCGAACTCGAACCCGGATAATAAACGTGCATTTGTTTAGACTCCGATTCATTTTTACTGATGACACATAAAGACACTTTTTACTCGAACTCGAGTTCCTTTTTCAGGCAGTTTCTTGGTTGTGGAATGAATCCTAATCCCGGTCCTGTGATTCCAGACTTTTATTACTCAGCTCTACACCAGTTAAGCTGAATTTTAGGACTCGTAGCCTAGTGCTTAAAGTTCCTACTTTATGTTAGGCCCTTGAGCAAGGCCCTTAACTCTATTGGCTTAGACATTGTGATTGTAAGTTGCTTTGGATAAAGGCGTCTGCCAAATGCTGAAAATGCTCCAACTGTAGCGACGGTTTAGTGGTCAAGGCTCTGGACTAGAGATCAGAAGGTTGCCGGGTCAAGTCCAGAATACTTCCACGTTACCAATGTTGGACCCCCGAGCAAGGCCGTTAACCCATCTTCCGTTGAAACTGTAAGTTGCTTTGGATAAAGGCGTCTGCTAAATGCTGAAAATGTAAATGGTCCTGGGTTCGGTCCCCAAGTTCGGTCCAGGCCTTGCTGTGGGAAGCAAGTTAACCTCGTGTCTCTGGGTTTCCTCTTACAGTCCACAAACATGCAGTCAGATTAAACGGAGAGATCAAATTGTCCAGGACCTCACAGAAACTGCAGTTTTTGGAGATGCTCTGACCCGCTTGTCTACCATTTTTCCTGCTCATGTACCTGATCGATCCCACCCACTAACAGCCGCGGTGTTATGTAGTTCACTTGTCAGTGGACATAATGTTATGCCTGGTCTGTGATCAAATCCCCGGGCCGAGAATCTGATTCGAACTTGGACGGCCGGATCGTTTTAGTTCTTCTTCTTCTTCTTCCTCTCACAGGTGTTTCATTATTACCAGCCTGTGCTTGAACTGATCCAGTTGATCCGGGTTCCGGATCTTCCAGTCAGCCTCCAGTCCAGCAGCGAGTTCCAGCTGTATCCTTTATGTCCATCGAACCCAACAAGAACCAGCGCATTCATATCATCGGCTGTGTTTCGATGTTCCGGCTCACTTATAATCTTGACTTTAAACTTCCAGAGTCTTGTCCCGCAAATCTGCCAAAGCTAAACTACTCTTGGACCAACTCCGAGCTCTACACGGTCAAGTATGTTTCTGTCTCTCTCTGCGTCACACACACACACACAGTAATGCTACAACCTACTCTAAGACTTATTGGTGTGTGTTTTATTATTATTTTTTTTTTCTTTAACAAGGTGAGTTGGCAGTTCATGGTGGATATAAATCTATACGGTCGCAGTCTAATCTTTACATTTATTGTTTTTTTTAAATTATTATATTCAACATTAATAAATTAGATTAAAACTGAAAAAAATTTAATACTTTACAGACGATCTCGACTTACACACGTGTATTTAACACAATCCATGCAGTGAAACACTCATTTACACACACATACACAAGGGGGCAGTGTTGAGCACACCACTCTAGCCATGACACCCAGGGAGCAGTTAGGGGTTCTATGAGCTGCTGGGGAAGGATCTGTAGAGCCAACACAATCCAGTCCGGGGGAATTTGGTCGAATGGGGGGGGGGGGGGGGGGGGGGCAAGGGCAAACCGTTTCTAACCCCTACAGCTGTGTGTGTGCCATGTTGGTTGCGCCCTCCACACCCAGGTCACAGGACTCGCCGTGTTCGTGTGTTTTGTTTCTCTGGCAGGTGGGCGCTCTGTTCTCTCTGTCCTGTGTGATGAGCTCGGAAGCATTTCCTCCGGCCGCCCAGCTCGGCGCGTCCAAATGGCGCCAGTTCGTAGCCAAACGACCGAAAACCTTAACAGGTATGAAAAGAAAAAAAAAGATCAACACACATCCACGCGCTAAATGGAATGTCGCGGCTTCACACCTTATCCGTTTGGGGATTCTACAGGCTGCACGATTTTACATAAAACCGTTACCTCCCGGCGTCACGGGTGCCCGTTATATTTCATTAGGAACCCCCCCTGCACCCGGCAAATCATACATTCACTAATTCATCCGAATCACCTGCTGCCTGAGCAGCACGTCTGTGTGGAGGATTAAGTCATGCCGCGATGTATTAATCACCGTAGTGATGATTTATTTATTTAATTTTTCAAATAGGAGTCATTAATATTCTTTATCTATTATAATGCTAAACTGATGACACGTTCTGTGTGGCTTTATTAAACTCTACACCCACTAAGAAGTCTGTAACGCTGCACAAACGGTGATGAAACCAGCCGCTTAAAATGTCTGATACATCGTTTCATCCTCTAACACCAACATAGACGTTCTTAACCAGATCTAAACGATCTCTGGTCGCTCCAGTTGCATCGTGGGATCTCAATAACAACAAAATAATTAATAATCGAGTGGTTGAGGTACTGGACTAGTCATCGGAATGTCACTGCTTTAAACCCCAACATCATCACTGTTGGTCTGCTGAGCATATAATTTCAAAATTCAGGCCCGGGGGCCAATTGTGGCGCGTGTTCTAACTTCCACCGTCCAGCAGAACCGAATCCTTTCAATCCGTGTTTCTTTTTTATCTTTTTAACTGACAATCAAACCGAGAAACTCGACAATTAAAATGTTACAATCGAATAAATTCCAGTGATTTTATTTTATTTATTTGTTTGTTTTTAGAATTTTGTGTTCTGTCTGAAGAAATTAAAAGTGCCGTCTGCAGTAAAAGCTTCATAATTTGGGCCTGATCGTGAACAATATTTCACCTCCCCAAATCTGGTCTTCTTTAGACCCCAATCCCCC
>JAOTRQ010099547.1:0-10284 GCA_028565875.1 Hoplisoma paleatum
GTCTGGTTCCTCTCAAGGTTTCTTCCTGTAATTTTTAGGGAGTTTTTCCTTGCCACAGTTGCCCTCGGCTTGCTTGAAAAAGCGCTATAGAAATAAAGTTGACTTGACTTCTCCGGGTCGGCTTGGAGCTGGTTGGAACATATGATAAAGCCCAGGAAAAGAACGGTTTCTTGTTGAAACATGCATTTCTCCGCTTTGACAAAAAGACGGTTCTGGAGCAGGCGCTGTAGGACAAGCCGGACGTGTTTCCTGTGTTCAGGGAGAGTGCAGGAGAAAACCTGGATGTCGTCGAGGTATGTGAAAACGCAGTTGCCCAGGAGATCACGGAGGACCTCGCTCATGAACGGCTGAAAAACCCTGGGGGCGTTAGTGAGCCTGAACGGAACCACCCTGCATTCAACGTGGTCGGGTGTTGCGCCCTGGAAGCATTTGAGCATCAAACCAGTAGGTGGGGAAATGAATAATTATTCTTTACTGTGATGGCGTTTTACCCCCGGTAATCGATGCATGGGTGAAGAGACTTGCCCATTTTTCTACTAAAAAGAACCCGGCGCCGAGCGGGGATGTGAAAGGTTGTATGAGCCCAGCAGCCAGGGATTCACAAAGATAATGATCCATTGCTATGGTTTCAAGGCGAGTCAAATGATAAAGTCGACTGGATGGGAGCGGGCCCCGGGAAGGAGATTGATGGCACAGTCATAGGGCAGATGTGGAGAGAGTTCATGCACCTGATCCTTATTGAATACCTTGCGTAAGTCAGGGTACTTGAACAGAACTCCGGCAATGTCCGCCGAAGGGGTGTTAGTGCTGGAGGATTTATCAGGAACGGGCTTGGTAATGGCGGTGCAAAAGCCATTCTACACTCCAAGAGCAAACTTGACCAGAAGGCAAGTCGATTTCCGGGTTGTGTTTTAATAGCCAGGGATAACCCAGCAGGATCGGGGCACGAGGAGAACGGATCAGTACACAAGAGATCTCCTCGCGGTAATTCCCAGAGAGAACAAGGGTAAAAGAACAGGTATGGTGAGTGACGAGGGCGGTCGACTGGCCCACAAGATCCACCGCTCTTCCCGGGCTCATCAGAGGGTCAAGGATACAGCCCAGCTGCTTCGCTAGGCCCTCGTCTATTAGGTTATCTTCAGAGCCGGAGTCAATGAGGATTGTGAAAGACAGGTGGGAAAGACGTAAGTTTTCTGATTGGCCCAACGTGGGCCCCAAATATTAGCGGCGAGTCCTCTCTTTTAGCCGGCTGCGTCCAAACTGGAACTGCTAGCCTCTGCCCAGGCTAGTGCTTGGCCTCGCAACAGACTGATCATGTAGGTGATCTTGGAAGCCTCTCTTCGGAAGGCTGAGGGGTGTTGTTGAAAGACTAGATGGCACTGGAGAAGGAAACCTCGGCACCGGGAAACCTCCCCGGCAAAGGGTTGGCCACGGAATCAGGGTCCTGGGGCTTGGGGGCATAAGTGGCTGGAACAGGCGTTGGGGATGCGGTGCCCTGGGGTGACGGATCCGCTGGAGGAGAAAGAAGGGACACCCTGCGAGTCACCTCACCCAGTTGCTCAGTCAGGGTTAGATTTCGCTGGAGGTATGGATGAAACGTGCCCAGATTACGGCAGGCTGGAGTGCGAAGTAACAGAGAAATGTGGGGAGCTGGAGTGCGCTCGTGTGTCGTTGAAATGCAAAAGTTGGACAAGCGGTCTGGAAACAAAAGAACAAAAAGTAATTCGAATTACGGGAGGAAAATAACAATAATAACTCTGAAAATTGTAATATTCATCTTTTCCGCGGCGGAGCGCAGTTACGTGTATACCTTAGCAGTCGAGGGTTTAGAATAACTCGCGCCTATCCAGAAGTGTAGTTACACCCAGCAGATATGCTGTGTGACGCTTTAGCGTTGCAACACGATTCTCTGGCAACTTCATCCTCTCTGTGAGACGCTGAAGTACCCTTGCTGATCAGCGCTGATTTGGGACAGGTGCGTCAGTGAGGTGGAGCGGACAGAGCGGAGCAGAGAGCGACACACACACACAGACACACCCACTCACACATAGAGCGGAGGAGCAGTGTGGCTATGAAGCCTCACAGTGTATATATTAATGCCTTGCCATTTTAATGAGATACCTAAATAACTTATATTAACAGGCTAAAAACCATAATTCGATCTGTGCTTCTTAAAGACATTTGTGGAAACTAATTTTGTATCAAGTCATAACATCACCTTGGACATCAACTGTTCAAAATCACATAATTTGGTTTTTAATCTCATTACTAGCTTTAATGTGTTGCAAAGTGAAATGAAAATATATAAACTGTGTGAAATGTTTATCAATGTTTTATCCTGCTGTGTTAAAAAAAAATCATACATTTTGATCATACTGAAGGTGCAATGAGGAACTCAGTCATGAGATATGACCAATTGATATGTGAAACTATAGATTTGAAGAAAAAGAAAGCTAATTTTAATGACCAGAGCAATTGAAAATTTAACAATGAGAATGATATATGCCTTAGTAAAACACACATATTTTGAATAAATTTTCGAAGAATTTTTAGTTATTACATATTATCTTTATTTAAATAATTTATCATTTAGTTTTTATTAGTTTAATATCTACTCGTATATGAAGTTGTATTATTCATGAGATTGTACTAATCACTAATTAGTAGTATGTTGTATTACTCATAATTACGTTTTGATGATTTATATTACGTTTATATAGTACCTTTTACATTTTCACAACTAGATATTTGCTGTATCCTGATTTATGACTAGTAGGACGTTGCATGGTACGATTGCTAGCAACTCTCTTTTTATTGATTTTCACTAAAAACGAATTAAAAATAAAAATTCACAAAAATCTGTTTTTGTGTGTATGTGTATTTTTGAAGCTGAAGATGATCATGGATGGGAATTCAAGTAGCTAGAGGAAGAGGATGAAGAGGAGGAGTGGACTCAATCCCTGCAGATTGGGGCCAACTGAGATAGCTGTGAGGATGAGGAAGAGGAAACCCCAGATAGTAGTGATGATGACGGCGCTGAAGAGGACATAGTATTAAATCAGTCCAATGGGCAAAGGGTAAAGGAAGAAGTATCTGTGGAAAAGAAAACAGTTTGAACCTCCATCTGTCGAGTCTGTGGACTGTGTCGAGGAAAACTACGAAGAGAGGAAGGACTGGACACCATATAAGTATTTTTAATATTTTGTGACTGAGAAAATGCTACCGGAAATTGAAGAAGAAACAAATTTATACAGTGTGCAGAAAAAAGGCAAGTCAGTGAACACAAATGCCCAAGAAATTGAGAAAATGCTGGTTATGAACATGCACATGGAGTTAGTACAGATGCCCAATGTACAAGCTTACTGGGAGATGCCGACAAGGTACCCCCTAGTTTGTGATGTGATGTCACAGGGTCGATTTTTAAATTCACTGATGCTGCTTCACTTTCAGGACAACCTCAATGTGTCAGAGGATGCAAAAAAAAGTGTTGAAACTGAGGTCATGGTTAGAGCAACTATGCCAATGCTTTCTTTGCATACCTCCTGAAGAATGTCATGCAGTTGATTAAATTATTATGCCTTTCAAAGAAAAATCACATATACTGTGCTACATGCCAGGAAAACCTCACAAGTGGGGGTTCTAGATGTGGGCACGTGCCGGGCAAAATGGCTTTGACGTGTGTCAGGGGAAAGAAAATCCTGACAACAAAAGACTGATGTTGGTGCTTCAGGTGATGCTGTCTTGAAAATGACCTCGATTCTTCCAGCAGGAAAAAATCACAAAAATTTTGCTGACAATTTATTTACATCAGTTCCATTGGTGGAGCACTTAAAACAAAGAGGAATATATTACATAGGCACTGTGTGTGACAACAAAGCTGTGAACCTGCTCTTTTCTTTTGTTGGTGTTGAACCACTGGGCAGTGTGAAACGTTGGGATCGTAAAACCAAAAGATATATAATAGTTCCTAGACCAGCCCTTGTTGACACATGCAATAGGTTCATGGGTGGTATTGACCTTCTTGATATGCTATCTGCACTGTACAAGTTTTGCTTTAGATCCCGAAGATGGTACATTTACATTTGGTGGCACACCATTACAGTGGCACTTATCAATGGATCCACTACAAAAGAGACCTGCAGAAACTGCACCCCAGGCAGAAACCTCTGCCACTGCGAAGGTTTCAGGCTTCTGTTGCCACCGCTCTTACAAGTGCAGGAAAGGTCAAAAAGTGTGGAAGACCTCTGTCCTCTAAACTCTGTTACCTCTGTTAAACTGATACTCAGGCATGAAAATGTTTGTTGTTGTTGTTCAGAAGGACCAATAAAAGCTCCAGTTTAAAAATAAAATTAATTTTCTGTTAATTATTTATTAGTTTGGGCTATATAGGATTAAGCAGCCTACATTTTCAGACACTTGATCGTGATCATCGCACAATTAAGAAGTATGTAGCTAATTCCGAACACACGTGTGCGTGCTGATAAGGAAAAATTGAGGACTCTTGCCAACAGGCAATTACGTCAGGTTAAAAAAGGAGCTGCAAAAATGCCTTGTTATAGCAGCAGACAAGTTTTAAAACTGCTGCTGCCTCCAAAGTCCCCCAAACAAGATGCAGGGTCCTTCCGAGGTTTGCAGCTGTGCGTAAGCCATCCTGTCGACCTCCTCTAGCAACTGCACACAAGCAAAAACGGCACCAGTGGGCCAAACAATACATGAGGACTGACTTCAAAACTGTTATGTTCACCGATGAGTGCCGTGAGACGCTCGATGGTCCAGATGGGTTGAGTAAAGGATAGCTGCTTGATGGACACCCCATGCAACCAAGGCAACGGTGCCAACAAGGAGGAGGTGGAGTAATGTTTTGGGTTGGAATCATGGGGAGAGAAATTGTCGGCCTCTTTTAGGACCTCAGATGGGGTAAAGATGACCTCTATAATGTATGTGGAGTTTCTTGAACAGCACTTCCTGCCATGGTTCAAGAAGAAGAACCGTGCATTCCGCAGCAAGTCTCATGCTGCAAAGAACACATCTGCATCTCTGGCTGCAATGGGAACAAAGGGGAACAAACTTATGGTGTGGCCTTTATGCCTCCCTTGCCTCAAACCTATTGAGAACCTCTGGAGCATCATCAAGAGTGTTTATGATGGTGGGATGCAGTTCAGATATAAGCCACAGCTCGGGAAGGAATTCTGTCCTCATGCAAAATAACTGAAGCAGATACCATCCAAAACATGTCAAATTCATTGGATGAGAGAGGTCAGAAGCTCCTTTTGAAGAAGAGGTCCTAAGTGCGAATGTAAAATCATTTAGAATAATGTTTTGACTCGAAAACTGTTTGATTTCAGTTTGTCAAAACCTGCTAATGTTTATAATTTCACAAATGGCCATTTTGTTCTTTATAAAAATGAAAAGGTTGAAAACTCTGCTGTGCTTAATAATTTGGAATATGCATTTTTTTTGTTTGTTTCAAATATACTGTTATATTTGGCAGTTTGTTCAAAAACCTTTTAATTGTACTCTAATAGTTAATGACTGAAAAATTACAATGACTGCAATTCATATATGTAATTTTGGAAAATCTGAGAAAATATTATTTGTATAAAAATTTGGAACACAGTGTAAACCACTTCTGAAAAAACCTCTGAATGCTTCTGTATTAAATAACCACAGACACATTTTAAATTTCATTTTCCAATTCTTTTATATCTAATATAATTGAAAAAGTTGTTTTAAATGAAATATCTAGTAAAGTAAGTGTACAAATTTAGTGCTCAATCATAGACACAAGAGAGGAGAAATGTTTTGTACCATTGACTTGTTAAGTTCTATATTTGAAAAGATCTATATTTGTTATATAGTTAATTAACATATATATTTGTTCTATATAGCCCGATATCTTCACTCAGTTTGTTCCAGTTCTGTGCAGCATAACAACTAAATGCACTTCACCCGTTTAGTTTGCGCTTTATGATCTACTAGCTGACCAGAGTGTTAGGAACCGGTCGTGTTTCAGGGACTCCAAACATCTTCTCTGGATCTATTTGTGACATTACACCTATTATTTGGAATATATTGCCTGAATTCTTTCTGTTAGCGCTTTGATCAGTTATTATGTTCCAGCTCGTTTGTATGTTTTCTGCGTTCCTGTTTTGTTCTGTTTTTCTCTCCGCTCTCACCAGTGTTAAGCTCTCGCACCAGCGCTCAAACATCAAGTACATAGTGTGCTGCATCTGCCCACGTCTCCACTTGCTCAGCACTTTTACAATGTGTCACACCTGCCTGCATCTGCACCAGTGATTCTACAGTGCACTATATGTTCAAGTACATCCACCTGCACCAGCGCTTCCACAGTGTGCCGCACCTGCCCGCACATACTCCTGCACCATGGCCTAGCGTCTGCATCATAGTCGGCTACCTCAAGACTTCTTTGACTGCCTGACCATCCCCCGCATTTTTCTTGCTAGTCCATTCACTCAATAAACCCTGTCAGGCCAGGTTTCAGCATCTCTAACACTCTGGGTGTTCACTAACACAGTGTTTTAACCTCTGTGCAGATGAAGGTCCTAGTATAAGTAAGGCAAATACAGTGGAACTCCGGATAACGACCACAATCCATTCTGAAAGGTCGGTCGTTGTCTGAAATGTTCACTATCCAAAACACATTTCTCCTTAAGAAATAACGCAAATACAATAAATTCGTTCCCAGCCCCGGTTGCCTCGTTAATATACGAAAATTACACGATATACAGGAAAGTTTTTAAAATGAGAACAGTTATAATACAGTACACATGGGATTAAATAAACATAAAAAGCATTTAAACATAAGAAAACATTTAGTAAACAAGATCAAATGTACTGGTTTGACTGCGGTGTGACGGTGTGAGTGGTTGGAGGGGGGGGAAATCCCCTCCATGAGAACGTCTGTCATTGTAAAATCGGGGGTAACTTCCCTTATCGGACATTTTCAGATTAAAAACACTTGTCCAATGTCTGTTGTCCACTTCGACCTGCCGTATTTCAGCCTTGATATCTGACACACACACGACTTGTTGAAACTTAGAAATCATGACTTTTTCAGTTTAATTGTTGGCTGCTGTACTTGGCTTTCCACTTCGCTGCTACTATTGTTCTGAATCTTCTTTAGAACCACGAACAAATGCGATATTAATAAAATAAAGCACAAAAACTATGAATTATTAGAATATGTAAAGATAAAGAGAACCGATTGTAACTGTATTAAGCGCAAATGACGTTCGGTCTGAGATGCGGGTCACGTGTTGATGACGTAGCTGATGTAGTGACGTTTGCTATCCGAAATTTAGATTGTTACCTAGAGCAATTTTTTTGCGAAATGGTTGGTTGTTACCCGAATTGGACGCTATCAGGGGCGTTCGTTAACCGAGGTTACACTGTACCATGAGCTTGAGGCATTACAGAAAGAGTTTCATTTAATTCGGATTTACTTTTACAGGAGATGCAACAACACAGCATCTTGCCGGGGTGGTTTACAACGGCTGTTTCAGCCCGTTCGGTTAACGAACCTAGGTTAGTGATTGCTTCCAACCGACCGTTGTGGTGCACGTGGCCAAAGGCCAGTGACCGGTGCAGGCCCGGGTAAGGAAGCAAGTGAACAGGGCAGCTAAGTACTGTTCCTGCCCCCTAGTGGACCATCACCAGGTCTGGCCCAGCCGGCTGCTCTTGCCACGTAGGGCAGGATGAACTACGGTCGCCTGGCACCCCCTGGTGGCTGGTTCATGTTTTTTTTTTCTTTTGTTGAGGCTTTTTGTATTATGGTGGTCATTGGTTCGTGATGATTTATCTCTGACCTCCTGATTTTCTGATGGAGCTAGTGGAAAGCTAGGCGCATTTAGAGAGGTAATTTAGAGAGGATGTTGAGAGGTATCAGTGTTTTTTGTTGTTTAGGGCAGATTATTTTGGTGTGTCTTCAACCCACGAGTCGGTTTTCATTGCTGTTTTATTATTTTCCGTTTAAGGGACTTGGGTGTTCTCTGTCAGTCTGGCAGAGCGGAGAGTGACACACACACACACACACACACACACACACACACACACACACACACACACACACACACAGACTCACCCACTCACACACACAGAGACAGCGGAGGAGCGACGCGGCACTGAAGCCTCACACCTACACAGTGAAAAGGCTTCTCGACTCACACCTTAGGGGATGGGGCATCCAGTACTTAGCGGACTGGCAGAGTTACGACCCAAAGAAAGATGCTCGATACTCCAGTCCACCATTCTGGATCCAACCTCATCCAGCGCTTTCATCGAGACCACTTCAACAAGCCGCAACTAAGGCTAAGAGGCGTTCATTAGATAGAATCCTCATCTAACTGCAAAGCATTGCGCCAGCATTGAGTGTTATGGGTTTCCGACAAATTCATACTTGCAACCTCAGTTAAAAAACAGAACCCGTCTTTCTTTACAAAAAGGCAAAACCTGAGAGAGTGGTGCTATGATTATTGTCTAATGTGCTGTTTACATTTATTTATTTATTTTTTAAATAAGTGAAACAATCAGGAGTTCCTGAAGTACTTGAAATCTGAATAATTATAATAGCACCAACACATCTGTTCATTTAATAACAATAAAAAAACATTTCAAAAAACAATAAACATGTTTGTTGTTAAGAATATACGTGCATTCATTCAAAATTTTAGTAGCAAAAATAATTGTGATTAATTAATTACAGACCCTGTAATCAACTCGATTAAAATTTTTAATCGAGTCCCACCACTAATAAATAATACAAATATTTCATAACTTCAAATGTTCCACGTTAATGGTTCAGATCAAACTGAATGTTCGGCCTGCACAAGAATATCCTTAAAAACTCTTAAGCCATTTTAATGCATTAAGCATTATAATAGTATATATAATACTAATACTAATAGTAAGCGCCCACAGATTTAACCGGGCTCAGATACCGTATAGATGACTAAAACATGGGGAATTCAAGTTACAAAGTCCAACAGAGGACATACTACCTAGGTGCAAGTTTATATTCCAAAATATGCAAACATGAAGTCCAGAGTAGAGAGAACAAAAGTGTCTGTAATGTCATCAAGGTTCAAGCCAAATATTCATAGACACTTAACTCAAGAAACGAATTCATAAGCCACTTCAAGAAAATGTAGCCAATTCCCGAACCAATGCTTTGAGATGAATTCACAACCAGGTGGTAGTAATATGTTCTGGTGGAAATAGTCACCAAACTGTTGCCATGTTTCAACCAAAAAAAGCATATCAAGGTGACTTCTGTCAATTAAACCACTTTCAAATTGAATGTCCTAAAATTAACATTTTGAACAAACAGAAAAATCTAAATCAAAAATTTTAATATTTTTTTTGCAGTGTTGTCTGGCTTTGGAAGAAAGTGTTTAACAGCCACCAGATAACACAAACACAGTGTTGCAGTAGTGTTGTGATGTTAGTAAGCTGGAATAAGAATACAAGGTCAAACATCAGTCTTTACACAGCCGATTGCTTTTACTTCTTAAGCTAAAACAACACGTGATACCACTTATACACATGATTAAATGATATAGTAACATAAAAATATAATTTAGATTTGGTTAACTATCAAAATATTTTACATAATGTTTTGCTTTCAAATCAATATAAACAAAACCCAGAATTTACAAAACATAACTTAAATCAACCTTGGGCAGTACAATTTTAAAAAATGTAGCTTGTATGACCATTCACCACAAACCTTTCACTTTTGCAAACTAACTTACTCAATGCAAATAAGAAATTCTCAATCTCTGAATATGCAGAGCCAAGTTGCAACTAATTTCAAATTGCAAAGTGTTTATTAGAAGGAAAAAGGTCACAGTAGCTACACTTTGCCTATTGACTTCAATTAATTAAAGTTTCTTTTGACCTACACAAAACTGGTGAAAATAAAACAGTTAATTAATGTAGAATGTCAAGTGAAAAATTAAATGCTAATTGAATGAATGCATTAATAGGCACATAAATAAACATTTTCTGACTTCCTGGCAGTATTCTATTCCTTTCGTGAGCAAGCACGTCACTATAGCAAACAGACACTAGATGTACAGTGGAACCTCGGTTAACGAACGCCCCTGATAGCGTCCAATTCGGATAAGGACCAACCATTTCACTAAAAATTTGCTCCGGATAACAATCAAAATTTCGGTTAGTGAACGTTACTACATCAGCGACGTCATCAACACGTGACCGGTGTTGTGCCGAATTTCGACACCCCGGCAGAATCCTACTCCCTTC
>JAOTRQ010099557.1:0-10284 GCA_028565875.1 Hoplisoma paleatum
CACATCACCCATCCGTTACCCCTCCATCACCTGAATACTGCCACATCACCCGTTCGTTACCCCTCCATCACCTAAATACTGCCACATCACCCGTCCGTTACCCCTCCATCACATAAATACTGCCACATCACCCGGCCGTTACCCCTCTTATCACCTGAATACTGCCACATCACCCATCCGTTACCCCTCCATCACCTGAATACTGCCACATCACCCATCCGTTACCCCTCCATCACCTGAATACTGCCACATCACCCATCTGTTACCACTCTTATCACCTAAATACTGCCACATCACCATATCATCTCTTCTCTGGCTTCTTGAATCTGCTGCATTTAGTTTGAATCATTGATGTTGGCCTACAAATTCCAAAATAGATGAGCACCAAAGTGCCTTCCGGGTCTAAACAAATCCTGCATAGTACCACGTTACCTCAGAGTCTCTACCCTCGCTCGACTTGATCCTCCACTCAGGATTTGAGAAAGATGGAAATCAAGACTCTTCCATGTCATCACTCCGAACTGCTAAAATGAGCTTCCATTATCTGTCCGAACTTTTGAGTCTCTTTCTCTCCGAAATTGTTTTTTTAAACTCACATCTTTACCCAACGCTTAAGCTAATTTTAACAACGCCAAGATGTACACGGTACGCATTTAAATGGTTGCCTACTTCAACTATAGTACGGCTATTCTTACTAGTACGGCAGCACTTCCATAAGTCGCTTCGGACAAAATGTAAATGTGTGAAAATATTTCAGCATTTTAATTACCATATGTTCTAATGGTGTGTTTGTGCAGCTGACGAATAGCTTGAGACCAGATCTGTGTGTGGACCAGGGGCCGGATGCTGACAACATTCCCATTTTGTATTACTGCCATGGCATGACACCTCAGGTGAGCGCCCACTCACATCCTCCTGAACTGTCACTCACTGATAAATTCGTCTGTCACTGCATTTAATGTGTCTGTGTGTCGAAGACTTGCACACAGAAAAAAATGCACTTATTCTTAATCTGATCGCTTGAGTTTTAGTCATGAAACGCAATAGATGTGCTAGAAAACTCCAAATCGAACTGGGAAAACAACAAACCAAGACTGTCTTCCTAGACTGTTAGGATCTAGTGATTCATTGTCATTTATTATGATCAGAAATGCATTGGGAACAACTCACTTACATGAAATTTAATAAACACCCCAGTTTGTGACAAGGCAAATACACACATACGCACTTCCTGTCACACCAAGGGCAAATTTGTATCACCAATGAACCCGATTAAATGTTTTAGAACATGCAAACTCTTTTGAGAGCTTAACCACAGTAGCTTAGTGTGTAGCATTGTCACCCTACAGCCAGGGTTCGGTCCTCATTGTGGAGTTTTCATGTTCTCACTGTGTCTGCGTGGGTCATGTGAACCGACAATACATAGTACAAGTTAGATAATATCTTTGTGAAGTGTAATTAAAACGTAAAACATGGCAGCAAATCCTAATGAATAAACAAACCCAGAGATTTCCACTGAGCTTCAACACATATCTGTAGTTATGAAGAACAAGTTCACTTTCAGTATGCAGTAGCTACATGGTTTCCTTTCTTCAGATTAAAATTCTAATTTCTATTTAATATTCACATTTATCTGATATTCCATACTGCCCCCAGGAATCATTAGACCCAATTTAACTGTAGTTCAGCACTGCAGTGAATGTTTCCAGTCAGCAGTTTCTTTCTTTCAGGCAGAAATGAGCTTTTTAATATTTAATATCTATCTGAATTTCCATTTTCAGTAATGAGAGTCTAAAAATCTCTGCCTACCATTTTGTAATAATGGACGACAACCTATTCTACATATTATGTTCACACTATATGACATCCAGCTCGTTCTCACCACAATAGGATCTCTTCAGGGGCAGCCATTGGCCTGGCAGCCATGTAGGGCAGCCTTAGCCACGGCACCCAGGGAGCAGGAAGGGGTTTGGTGCCTTGCTCAAGGGCACATCAGTAGAATCTGTCGGCTCTCTGAATTAAACTAGTAACCTTCCGATCACGAGTTTAGATCTCAGCTCAGCTTTTACCGGCATCGAGTCGATTCGTGATTAGATTCTGAATGAACTCGTCTTACAGAGGAAACGCGTTCTGATGCACTTGTGAAATGTTCACACCACTGTACATATTTAAACATTTCATTTCTGACATTTTAAAGGAAGCTGAGCTTCCTTTGCCATCTTAGAGAAATCGCCAGTGATTTAGATATTCTTTAATAGTAAAGCTTTTTCTTACATTTCATTTTACTGTTTATCCAATGTTCATGTCTAGTACCTTTGTGCTGCTTTAGATATATTTGCACCCCTCTCTCTCTCTCCCTTGTAGATTTGGTTATCAAATCTGGCTTTCCAAATATAGATTAGAACAAAAAGGGCGTTTTAAAATTAGAACATGACTGGATTGTACCTGAAAACGTATTCTGTTTCTAGAGACATAACGATCAATACGGTGTGAGGCAGCGAGCTCTCCGGGAACTGTGTTGCATTTGATAATGAAATGTTGAGCCTGATATGGATTTAGATGGAACAAAATCCACAGATGTGGCTTCCTTGCAAATTCCGACTGACATCTGGTTTCCAAAAGTCATTAAAAACCCATTTTACTCTCTCATGATGAACTAAAAACTGTTCCGTTACAAATATATATTCGTTTTTTTGTTTTTTTGACACACCGTATAGCCAAATTCACATTTAGAGCATATAATTTGACTGTCCGTATAATTTGTGGGGTAGCAACTTTCCGAGTAAAAGCCCAGTAGTCCCTAATTGTCCATGAAAATAGACAGGCTTTGTTAATGTTAATAAATGTTCATCAGCTCACACGGCTAACTCACGAACAATTTTGAGTCTCTGATTGACCTCACTTTCACGTCTTTTGACTGTACTGTGGGAGGAAACCAGCACACAGACACAGAATGGAAAGTCAGACATAAAAGTCTGTTCACACGTGATAGTTCTTGCTGCTCTTCATTATAAATGTAAATGAAACAAACTCAACCAGTTTAATCAGAGAGATTCTGTTTATTTGAGAGAAATGAATGAGAGTGAGAACAGAATTAAACTCAGTTAAAATGTAGATTTGCTTTTTTGCTTAAGCTGCTATTCATACAGATTATTTTTTTATATATTAGCTAGCTATTACATTGATGACTCTGAGCTGTTGTTGTTTAACAGAACTTACAATGATATTAAATGTTTTATGTAACTCATGTTATACATACATAATAATAAAAAGAAAAACGATCATCAGTTGAATTACTTATTAAAAGAATAAAGCAGTAAAGCACAGCAGTTACAGTAAACTGGATCTAACACTTTTATACTGTAACTTAATATTAAACTCTGTGTTCAATCATCCAAAGAAAGTATGTCTGACAATGTAAGTCCTACATCTACACGCATTTCACACACCCAACCCAACATCTGCTGTGATTCTGACCATCTTGAAGAACCTTCATCATCATCATCATCATGAGGTGGACACTGATGGAAAGATTCATTCATTGTTTCATTCCTGCCCCAGAACTAAAAATACAAAAAACAATTGTGTGTCTCCATCAATTCATCCATCCATTCATCATCGAGTTACTACCACATTACTACCACTAAATACTATTTTAAGGTCACAGGGAGACACACACTAAGCAAATACACTAACCACTTTAACAGGTGTCCAGGCTTTTTCAGAGACAAACACACACGCACAAATACATACATGCATACACACAGAACAATTTCGTTTTTTCCAATCAACCTGACTGCATGTCTCTGGATTGTTGGAGGAACCCGGAGTAACAGGAGGAAACCCAAGCAGACACAGTGAGAACATGCAAACTCCACACAGAAAACTTATTATTATTGTTGTTGTTGTTTTTATGATAGGAAATTAGAATCTAAAGTTAAAAATCTTACGTTGATCCAGACCTTCTTCCCCTTCAACTGTGGCAGCAACCAGTGCTATAAATACAAATAATTCAGGTACCAATATAAATGTATTTAAAAAATATTTTACCTAATAGTATTAATAGTTCTGTTATTGTAAATGCTAATACAGTTTTATTGATATGTTGTCATTGTGTTTGTTGTTTCTTAGAGTTTTTAAGAACAGTGTAGAATCGTTAGTATAGAATAATTCTCTACTGTCGTTACCTGATTTCCGTGAAATAAAGTGGCAACGCTGGCACTTTTTTGTATACAGAATGATAAAGCTTCAGTACAGCTTCCTTCAGCCTCCCAGATTAAATACAGCTTAGAACCATGACGTTTCCAATCTTCAGCTTTCTTGTTTACTTTTACTGAATAACACATAAAGAATCTCAGTAAACAAAATTCAAGTCGGGCAGATAAACTAAAACTGAAACTCTGGATCTGTGATTAGGGGGTTTTCATGCTCATTTAAAAGCTGCTAAAGCTGATGATCACATGACTGTATATGTGTTCCAAATAAATGGGTGGCTTAGTGCTTACCTAATATCTATTGGAAAAAGCGCTATAGAAATAAAGTTGACTTGACTTACCACTGTCGCCCCGGGTTCAAATCCTGAATGAGGGAATCCAGGGCTTTCTGTTTGTAGTTTACATGTGTAAACATCTCTATACCCTGCAACAGGCTGGTGATCTGTTCAGGTGTTTTGTGTATTTGCCTAGTGTGTGTCCCACCGTGAGCCTACATAGGATTAAGCGGTAGTATAACTAAATAATGGGTGGATGTATGAATGGATGAAGTGACGTGTCCCCACCAATATCCAGCGATTACTGATTACTTATTATTGTCCCCAAAAATAATTTGGGAAATCCTGAGCTGCCAACATCTCTTTAACCTAGACATGCACAAAAGGTTAAATCATGTTCATATTTATATACAAAAGTGATAAATAGCAGGTGTGACTTTAGTCTTCATAGGCGAGACTTACTGTAAGTATTGTGGGTGTCATGTGCAAGACACAAAGGTGTCAAAAGAGTGTGAGCATGAGGAGCAATTAATATATGTGTAAGTCACAAGTTCGCTTCATTATAATCATTTTAATGGCATTGCTGCGATTTGGCGCACATCATACATCAAGCACAAATATTATTATTACTTACTGGGTAGAGTGACCACAATGATCAGAATACTGATCAGTAACAAAGTGTTGAAGATCAAAATCATTTTGGACTTCCTGTTCCACACTTGCTCTGTAACAGAAGATTATCTTATCATATTTAACGATTGGGTTAGATTAAACTTAGTTTATGATTGAGTGATATTTATTGTTTCATTTAGGGTTCCTCACTTGATGCTGACTGGATGTTATTCACCACTGGCGGTTGGTTAAGAGTCTGATAAATGTCTTCAGTCATCTGATTCTTAGATTGATCCTTCACGGTACTGAGCTCGACATCTCTATAGTTACTCATCTACAGAGTAAAAGAAGCATCCGTGTAAAAACAAACAGGAGCAGCTATGACACGCTGCAATTAAAATGATGTACATATACTTTTGATCATGTAATGTAAATAATAACATGAATCTGAAAACTGAAGTTCTGAATTTGGGAGTAAACTTCACACGTCTTCACCTTATCATTTAACTGGCTAATTGTTGGTACATTTTGATCTGTCTGTACTTTAATCTCAAAAAGAAAAAGTCTGGTATTAGTATTGATCATAGATGTAGATCAGTGGGAAACTCTCATGGTTCATGTACGTACTTATAGAGTCTAGAAATAACAGAGAGGAAAGTAACAAATGAAATGTATTCATGTATAATGAATGGACATGTACGTACACATGTAGTTTGTTGTGTACTTTTACTACAACATACTTAACAACTTAAGTATGTTGTATGTTTTGTACACAGAACAGTAATATGCTACATTTTAATTAATGCTACAAAATCAAATTTTGGGAAGTTGGTGTAGTGAACTGGGTTGCCAGATTTAGGTGCGTAAACAACAGAGACAAATTTAAAAAGAAAATATTTCATATTAAGTACTTTTTATGATTAAAATATGTAAAATGTTTTCCTTTAAAATGTATTAGTAGTAAAACAAAATTTTCAAATTGTGGCAAGACCCTGAAAATAATTGTATACAATGTTTTATGGGAAGGTGTGTATTCAATAATATAATTATACATCCCTAAATGATTTAAATGTTGAATGTTTGTTTTTTATTACATTTATATTAAAAACAAATAATATGTTATGTATAGCCACTTGCAAAAAAGTAGCATTTAATGAATTTATTTGCCTGACATGCTCTATATGACCCAGATGTTAATCATGGTCATACAAAAGAATAAAATTATAAGTTAATTATTTCAGTTCATATACAGATCTGCAGTATTTTATTTAAATTCATTATTATATAAAATCTGTAGAATTATCTGTACCATGAAATAAAAGACTGTGAGCTGAACTGTGAGCTGAACTTTACTAGATGACGATTGGATTAAGGCTAATAGAAGAGTTTAAGTGTCTGAATTTATGCTTCAAGAATTTTAAAATAAACAAATTTCGTACCTTTCAGCCAATACTGCAGAATGTCTTCAGTGTTCAGAATATTATGCACTGTTCGAAACGGAACAGTTTTTTTTCCTTACTTCTATTTGTGTTTTTTACAGAGGAAATGAATAAAAAGGAACGAAACTGCTGACCAACATCGAGTTTAAAAATAACAAACTAGAACAAGAAATCAGCTTCATTAATAATGCACTTATAAAACACACTATTGAACAACTAAAACATTAATGAAGTAAAGTAATAGATGTTGCACACTTTGTTAAATACAGATTAATACACAAGCATCCAAACACACAGAGAGAGAGGGGGGAGACACACTACTAGATTATGGCTTTAACAGGATACCTTTTTTGGTAGTATAATAGCAAATCAAATAGAACAACAGAAAGAATTTAATTAAAATAAAAAATTAAGCTTTATCTTATATATATTATATTATATCCTAATCACAAAAGCTTTGACAGATTCAAAAAGGTTTGAAGATTTGATTCAAATGAAATTCATGGAAAAAGTACAACGTTCACACTACAGCGATATTAAATCATGAAAGTAGGGGATTTAAATAGAATCTTGTATTGGTGATTTTATTGTCTTAAACAATTTATTAAAACAACTGAGGTGGGTTTAATCCCAACAAAAATGTCAGTGTCTCTGTAACTTGTTCTGTGCTTTTGAGCATCAATTACAGATTGACTACGACGTCTCATTTTGTTTGACTTATTGTCCACCTGTCTTAATGGGCAGCTTTCAGGTCATCAAGGTTTTAAGGGTCAGATTTACAAGCTTATACACGGCAACTCAGCTATTTTTTTTTTCTGTGGTATTCAGGTCTGGGGAAAGTACCATGGGTTTGGGTGGCTGGATTGGTTTGGGAGGGTGGTTTGATGGATGGGTGGGTGGGTTGATAGATATATGGATTGGTTTGGGTGGCTTGGTGGGTGGGTGGATTGGTTTGGGTGGATGGATGAATGGATGGGTCTGTGGGTCGGTGGATGTATGGATTGGTTTGGGTGGGTGAATGGATGAGTGAGTGGCTGGATAGGTTTGGGAGGGTGGTTTGATGGAAGGGTCGGTGGGTAGGTGGATATATGAATGGCGTGATGAGTGGTGGATGGATAATCTCAGGTTTATCAGTCACATATTTTGGATAAAACTCTCTTCTGATTTGACACACAAATCCCTGTATTTCCTTTCTGTTGAAGCTAATCTGATCATCATCTTCATCATGGCACTGACGGGCATCTGCGTTTGGGCTTTCGATCTTTATCTGACTCTAAACAAATCAAATATAAAAGCTTATAATACAAACTTATCATGCACTCCTCACTATCACACATATAATCAACCAGCATGTTAAACACTTTATTAACCACCTAACTAATCTGCAGTCAGGCTCATAGGATTATTTTGAAGATTACCCAAACTTTTTAATGGGTGCAAGGCACACAGAAACACCTTTAAGTCTTTGGCACGCACACAGACACACATTCACCTATTATACAATAGATTGTCTCCAATTACTATGACTGCATGTTTTTTTCGGCGCAGATCTAACATTAATAAAATGTTTACTGTTTGGTTTAAGAGTAATTAATAAGATTCAGTTTAAATATTTACCACGTCAATCCCAAACTTCTTCTCCTTCAATTCAGGAAGTTCCCAGCCCTGTAAATAAAGTGTTAAATAGTATAACAGGTTTTTAATACAGCCTGTTCAGGGTTACACTTTTTTTTTCAATGTGCACAATCAAACTTGCACAATTTATGTGAACTTATAATGGCATAGAAACATATTGTTGACATATGTATTTGTACAACATATGTAGTATAAAACTGATCTGAGATTAAATGAATAAACGTACCTGATTGGTGGAGGTGAAGGTGGAGAGTTCTGCACCTCTCTGATGGCAGAAGTCTTTTGCTTCAGAGCAAATCTTTATTTCCATCAAGAATAAATAAAAGACGCCATTATGGAGTCTCCACATCTCTGCCATCTCATTCGGTTCCTCTAATAAACATATTTTATATATTAAATATTTATATTTATTATGTCAGCTTTAGAAGTTAGTAATAATCAATATATTAATATATTTGGTATATATATATATATTGTCATAACCCAACACCACAAAAAATGAACACAAAGTTTACAGCTTTTTATCTTCTTAAAAGATTTACACTTCTTAAGTTTTTGCGAGCCTATCTTTAAGATCTTTAGTGAGGTTAAGGTCTATGTAAAGCCACACCTCTCCACACATCTCAAACTACTTCTGGACATCACTTTTTAACAGTTAAATAATGAAATTATTTAGATACTAAGACAAACGAATCCTCACCTGCATCACAAACTTTGCTCACTCCACCCTGCTGCATGACTGCAAGAACACATGTGGAAACTATTTACTCCATAATATATCTTTAGTATATCTGTGAGTGTGCATTAATGATACTTATTTCAACATTTCTGTAAGTATTTAATTATATAATTTATTCCTCACCAAGAACTGTAGTCATGATTGATACAGTGATTAACAGCATGCTGAAGATTAAGAGAGAAAAAAACCTTTTTCTCCACAATCGACCTGTTACAGAAGAGTTAAAGATGTTCAGATAAATTGTTAGTGTTGAATTTATAATGGATTTTGGTGTTGATGGTGGTTTAGTTGTGGTATTAAGATATTAATAATGGCTGTTGGTGATGGTGTTGATGATGGTATTAAGATTATTAGTGGCTGTTGGTGATGGTGTTGATGATTCTTACCTTGTGTTGATTGAATGGATGTAGGTGGTTGGTTGAGAGTCTGATAGATGTCTTCAGTTTTTGTCTGATCCATCCTGCACAGTTCTACTCACCAAACACCGATACAGAAATGTGCAGTACAGAAAATGTTCGTGCCCATTATGTTCGTGTTTTGCAGTCTGTTAAAGTAAAGTGTCTGTGGTAAGAAGTGGAGAAAACTTCTGCTATTATGAGGTGAACCAAAGATGGATGAAACAGCAACTTCAGTGCTATTTTTCATGCACATTTCGAGCATATTCAACAATTGGTTACTTACAATGCTAGATTGAGAATGTTTCTATTACAATGTTACATCCCAGACCAATACCCAATAATGTTCATTAACTGGACTGTGAAACTCTGATACAAAGAAATGAAATCGTATTAGATGTTTTCAGATCTTATTGTAGTGCTTCAATCAACATTTTAGTTCATTTAACTACCTCCAATCTAAATTTTCACTCGTGTTACAGCGTGTGATCTGAATATTTTACTTTAATTTGAAATGTTTCGAATCATTAGCATGATCACATCGCAGTCTAAGTTTCTAAGTATAGCAGGACAACGGATCAAAAAAAGATAGAAACAACCAAATGACATAAGGCATCTGTCAGATGATGGTGGATAAGAAAAGTCTAAGACATGTTTTAATGGAAACAAAGATGAGCAACCGTCCATGACATTTTAGTGAAACTCGGTGAGAATGTAAAGTGAACATATTCAAAAATAAAAAATAAATTGCATGTGGGTCTCTAATGCTCCTATAAACTCCTAAATAGTTTGGTGAAACGAGCCATCTTGACTTCCTTGGTATTGTGACAAAATAATCGATATGGAACTTCAAAGCCAAAACAATTCCTCATCTCTCTCTATTTTACCCATTTAGTCAAATTCGACCCTGGGTTACTCTGTGGACCGTTACCGATCCCCAGAGTATCTCGGCAATTACATTTTACGGGGTAGGTT
>JAOTRQ010099568.1:0-10283 GCA_028565875.1 Hoplisoma paleatum
CCAATGGAATTTGGCCGACTAGTAATTTTTTTGGTCGACCAACGAATAATCGATTATTTGCGGACAGCCCTACTTTGGGGATAAAAAATAGGGGATAAAAAAGAACCCCAGTTCCACACTGAGCTTCTTTGGGCATGGCTCAACAACAACAACAACAACAACAACAACAACAACAACAACAAAAGCACGTACATGTACAACACAGAAGGTAGACAAATATTCTACGTGCTTTGGTTTCCTCCCACAATCCACAGTCTACAGTCCAAATGTGAACTTGGTGTGTGTAATGGTCACAATTGAATTGTAATTCAATGTAGATCAAGGTACCAGATAAATGCTGATGTAATGTATCGTTATTTAGGTATTTTTATATTAGTGCACAGAAAGTCATCAATCCTGGCAACCAAGCTGGTTCCTATGCGTGAAAAAAAGAACTCTTTCTTTTACAAAAAGCTTGTTTTGTTATGATGATGTGCAGCCATGCATGTTGATCACACATTCAGAGAATCACACCTGAAAGTGTAAGACTGTGATGTAATAACTTGTGAGAGCGAGCGAGCGAGCAGGAAGGCTCATGCTGATTTGATGAAGCGTTATTCAGGCCGGGTTATACGTTATACGCTTCGGTAATGCGCCACCTTGCTCATCATAGTGCTGAGGAGGGCAAGAACCCTTTAATGGCCCTCTCAGAAATGATACATGACCCGCACACTCTCGTTCGGCCCATGTGCGTACAATGCCGGCCTGATCCATATCCGCACATCGGACTGTGTGAGGAAAGACGGTAATACGGTTACACTTTAATATCAAAGCGAGACTATGAAATGATAAAGAAGCACGTATGTACTCACAAATATCTTTACATTTTAGATTCGTTTTGCTTCGATGACAGCAATGCACATTGTTCGTACTAATAAACGGTGTTAAATGTGTGTATGTATTTATTTTTAGCTGACTGAAAAGATAAAGCTGATAGATTTGTACTCTGTGTTCATTTCGGTTCCCTCGTCCTTCATCAGGACATTAAAAGGGTGAGCAGGAACAGCAGCATTGTCCTATGCTCAGGTTGGAGAGTACATGCCCCGTCCCTTCAGTGACGTTAATGCGTAACTAGGACTAACAGACTCTATTTCGCTTCTTTTTTCCTGTGGAGAAAAAAAAGCTAATCAAGATTTAGTACATTTCTGGATTTATTATTGAGCTTTTTTAATAACTAGAGCGATTTAGATTTAGTGTATTAGTGATTGGATTAGTGTAAGAGTGTATTTTTTTTAAATCGTTTTACATGTGCGTATGCAAAAAGAGTTAAAGGAGTTAAAAGCATTCTTTATGGACAACATTTTACATCAGATTGCACTAGAAAGCAGCAACGGGTTTATTTTATTTTCCGCCAACGCAGTCCGAGCTTCCAGGTTTTAACTGCAGCTTTACTTCCAGCCTGGCCAAGCTTGTACTTGGCCCAGTTGGCCAACTGGCATCTTTTGTTGGCCAAAGTGGGGGTGGTGCAGGTGGCAGATTTACAGTAATAAATCATTTAGAAATGATAGGATAAGAAAATAAAATCCCACATTAATAAAATACATTTATAAAGCAGGTCGTTTGTGTGACGTACTGCACTCTATGTTTTTAATAATATCACAGACAAATGTCATCACTTGTCATCAGTCACCTATTCAGCATCATCAGCAATAATGATCAGCCACTGATACCCAGTGCTTCTACATCAGGGGACACCAACGTGGTGCCCGCTGGCACCAGGTCGCCCGAAAGGACCTCATGAGTCCGCGGGCCTGTTCTAAAAATAGCTCATTATAGTGACACTTACCAGTGACCTGCATTATTTTTTTTGCCGCAATTCTTTTTTTAATCACACTTGCATTGGTATAAATCAGAAAATGACAAAATATGTCATATATTGTAGCGATCGCTTAATGTTATGGGTTATGTGTTTGTTTAATGTTATAAGGCTCTGTTCACATGTTATACTGCTTCGTGTGTGTGTGGGGGGGGGCGCTAAAAGGGGAGGGAGGAGCCTAGTGCAGGTGTGTAGGGAGCGAGAGAGTTGTTGGGAGTGAACCGGTGTGTGTGTGTGTGTGTGTGTGCGCGCGCTCCGATGTTCCGGGCGATGTTACGAGGAAAATGATGGTGGAACTGTAACAGTTATTCGAAGGTGTTAATAAAACAGGACTTTTGTTTACATCCTCTCTTGCTTTCCGCGCGACCCACGGACGTTACAATATATAATTATTAATTATAATTATTGTGACGACACAAGTGTGAATCAAACTGGTCGCCCTTCGCATTAGTTGGTACCCCAAAAGTAGTTCTCAGCTTCTAAAAGGTTGGTGACCCCTGATGTAATTCATACACTTAGTCAAATAAATGATCATAATCAACAGTTTTCAACAACAGACGGTTGTTGTCGCAAAGTCACGACACTTCCCAGAGAATATTGAGTCAGATTTGGGAGTCGACTCTATTTTTACCTTGTTATAAAAAGAATCGACTCTGTACCGACTCTGGTTACCACGGGGACGTCACCGCGTTGGTAACTCGATGGACGCCAGCGAAGACGTTGGAGGTAAACCGTCGTTTATAAACACTAATACATGTTAGACACAGCTGGATATTTATATTTAAATGTTAATACTTCATGAAAGTGAACATTAACGTTACGTGCAGTATCGTTTACAACGACGTCCTAACCACACGTACTTTATAACTGAAAGAGTTATATAATATATAAGTTTAAAATAAACTACACAAAAACTCTTGTAATGAGATTACACAAAACAAGTGCTTACAGCAAGAACCCTGGGTTCGATTCCCAGGTAAACCGGGGCTTTCTGTGTGGTGTTTGCATGTTCTCCCCGTGTCCAGATACAGTCAGGTTAATTGGAGATACTAAAATCGTCTTCTGTCTATACATGTGTGTGTATGTACCGCATCCTGTTCAGGTGTTTAGTGTATTCGCCACCCAGTGTGTGTCCCAACGTGATTCTAAATAAGATTACACTGTAGTAGAACGTATTGCAATACACCGCTGTAGCATGTGCTTCCTCCAGAATAGTGCTTCTTTACAATAAATTTATTTTATTGATTTAGATCTTGATATTTATCAGCTGGCAATTTGTTGTTAAAACCTAATTGTTGATATTGCAGAGTAAATGGAAGTCATCCACATCTTAGACGTCATGCATGTGATAAGACCCAAATCGGCTAAAGGACGCACCAGACCCAGAGTGACTCAGGTTCAGGATGATGATCACACCCATGAAAAGCCTGCAGCTTTTCCTCACCCTCCATCTGGTCCTCGTCCATCATCCACTGCGAGCCAAAGACCGAACTTGTTTCTTCGTCCCTGCACGGTCGGGCACAACATGACGGAAACCCCAGAGGTGTTGGAGAAAGTCTTCGAAGACCCACTTCTAGCGCTGAACAAGTACCAGGTCCTCCCATCCATCGTGAAGAAACCGCAACCGCAATCGAACCGATGCCTGGAAGAAACGATGGTGCGACTCAATCTGTCAGACGACGATTTTTCCGAGGCCCAGACCTCCCGGCGTGTTTCTAACCCCAGATCTACGAGTGCTTTACAGTTTAACACGAAGACAAAAGAAAGAAGTGCTGAGCCTGTGAGAAAGACTTCACATTCTGGATGCCGAAAGAGCGAGACAGATCTTCTGCTCGCTGTTCGGACTCCCTGCGGTCAAAGATTTAAGAGCTGTTTTCATTCCACAGACTCGCTTCAGTCAGTCATAGATGCTGCAGAGGCCAAATACGGAAAACGATACAGACATACACTGATCGAGACCATGGATGTTCCTCGACGGAGCTTCACTAATTTGACCATGACTTTCTCACAATGTGACATAATCAATAAGTCGGTTTTATGTATCACCTTCAAAGTAGCGAAACCTAATACTAGTAGCGAAACCTAATGGATACAAATCGCATGTAAATTCTAATTCAATAATAAACTGAAGATGCAATGGTATTATTAACTTATATATTTTATATATAATATATATATATATATTTACCATTTCTGATTCGTAATCAAACTGGTTGCCCAATGCCCCCAAATGGAATTCATACATTTCTGTGTGGGTGAACTAACACTGAAATAAATGACATCCTTTACTAACTCTAGCTAATTGAAATGTCTTGTATGAAACATTCACAATCTAAAAAATTCAACAGGCAGGATTTTATTTATATTAGAAAAAACAATACCAACTCTGAACAGACAGCAACGAGGAAAAACCCAAAATGAAAGAAACGTGGATAAACTGCCTCCAAAACAAACATTAGCAAATCACTGACAGTAGAAAACGCACCAACCAGTAATCATCCAAAATAAAGAACTCTTATTTAAGTCTAATGCTGTAAGATCAACTTGAACCTTGCTTTAAACTTTACACAACGGCAGTCAAGACATGTGAGAAACATGTATGTCATGAGATTTTAATAAACTCCTCAAATGTACTAATACATTTACAAGATACAACCAGATATAATAAAGAAAATAGAATAACTTTTATAAATAATTGAGTTGTGTTAATCATTTTTAACTACAATTTTATTTTGTACAAAAAGCTAAAAGTTGTCTTTGATAGTCTTAGATTTTTAATGTTTTTATAAACCAGATTAACACTTATTTAAATAATTTGTATGACATACATGTCTCTGTATGCATGTAAACATTCTTGACTCTCAACACAAAAAGGCTAGTAAAAAATAAAGGATTAAGTCAACTTTAAGAAGTGATCTTTTCAATTTTGTCCAAATCGTCGATGTCCAGCTTTACTATTTTCTTTTCTGCAAAAAACAATGATCATAAATTACTTAATATGAAAACACACTCAGCAAATGTAAGTTTTATGCAAAATATTGGAGATGCATAAATTAGTTGACCCCTGGATGTAAACGCTTAGTTTCTGCTCAGTTTCAGCTCGTAAGAGAACGACTGAAGTTGTGCGTGGTCTGACTGTATTTGGCTTTTTTTTCTGTTGTTTTCAGAAAACGTCTTCATCATCTTCTGTAGTAAATAAATCAGTTTAGAAGCAGACATGGTTTGTTCTGTGTACATTTTATCCTGAACATTACTGGAACTGCTGAATTACGACATTGTTTGAAGGTTGTAATGACAACGATCCTGCATCTGAGCTAATATACAAGATCAATATGGTTGGATCGAGAAGTTAAAGGGGATTTAGTAGTGACTTAGAGCTTTATACTAGCTAACACAATTCAGAACAAGCATTCAGCATTTTTCTAATCATTCTGCAATTCAGTGATGTTTAGAAACATAAACTACTCATTTATTTACTACAGAACATGATTTAAAAACAAAATATAAAAAAATCGAGTTCGATCCAAAACACCAAAAATGGGCATAACAACATGGCGTTGACTAGTTGGGTAATTTAGGATTTATAACCTATATACTTAGGAAAAGATTAGGATATAAACGTACTTACTGAAGTGCCGCTCGTATGTATGAAGCACAGCCAAATTGTGCTCACTGTCCACCATATTGATTGCCAGACCACGCTTTCCAAAGCGGCCAGTCCTGCCAATCCTGTGTAGGTATGTCTCGTTGTCTGGGTTTCCCTCCATGTCTAATGGGAGGTCGAAGTTTATCACTACAGAAACCTGCTCGACATCGATGCCTGCTTGATACAAACAGGATTAAGATTCTAGAAGCATAACAGCCATAAATACATACATATATGTGGCCAAATGTATTTATTAATTAAGTGTTTTAACATTAACAAGATAACGATTATTCACCCCACAAGTCAAATCAAGCACAGTTTGGGATAATCTTCAATTTGCCTTACCCGCAAGTTTTGAGGCTGTGGGAGATACAAGGAGAGCATGCAAACTACACACAGCGATCACCGGACTACACATGATTTAAACCTGGGACTTTGCGGCGAGGCGACAGTGCTGACCACTAAGCCACTGTGCCACCCGTGTTGCCAAATAACATTTGTTGCTTTAAAGGATGTCTGCCTCACTCCAATAGTCCACTGGTACAAGTAAGCGAATTTGGGTTACTGGGTACTTTTGTACATTTAATTGTAACCGAGTATAAAAAAAAGACTTGATAATCAAAATAATAATAATAATAATAATAATAATAATAAACAACTCCGGTGCTGTGCAGTAGAAAGGTGGCACTTGCCTCTTGAACACACGTTAGTGGTTATCATCACTTTTTCTTTGCCATCTCTGAAACGCTGGATGACATCTGCTCTTTGTTCAACCGTCAGTTCACCACTAAGCAGCGCCACCTGGTGGCCCTCTGCACACATCTGCCCTGCCAACCAGCATGCTATTCTGCGAGTCTGCATGGATAGAACATGAAAGTGGCATACAGTTTAAGCAAGGGTTTATAACAGTGATGATCACCTTACTGCTAAAAAATGTGTTAGTCACATTTAAGACACTGGAGTGGATTTTAAATCTGCTAAATAAATAATAACTAAAGAACTCAAATGTGATGAATCGTCAGTGTCAGCAGGAAGACGACTCACGTGACAGAATATCATGGCTTGTGCGATAGTGATTGCACCGTAGATGTTACACAGGGCGATGAATTTGTCCTCTTTGTTATTGCAGATAACGTAATATTGCTTGATGTTATCCAGGGTTTCCTCCTCGCGCTTCAGTCGGATGAAGTTGGGATCTGGAATGATGCGCTCGGCAAATGTCCACACGCTGTCCTCGAATGTTGCTGAAAACAACAGCATCTGACAGTCTTTGGTTAGCAACCTGTCCCAAAAAAGAGCAGTTTTACATTATATTACGCTCTTATCATATGGAATACAAATTTAGGGCAACTAACTTTCAGTTTAATTAAAACTAGATTCATTGAACACACTGTTGAGCTTGGAGTATTTAAGTATGTGTGTCTGGATAGATGGATGGACGGATTAGATAGACGTTCAATTAGTCTTTTCATAATAAAAGTGACTCCCCACCTTTGGATGCGAATGCTCTGGTCCTGGTGGCCCTGTGTGGCGATCATGATGTCAGCCTCGTCCAGCACAAACACGCTGATCTTCTTGGGGTCCATCAGCTTTAACTTGAGTACCCAATCGAGCACAGTGCCCGGGGTGCCAATCACTACCTGCTCTTCGATTGTTCTCCCTCTCTGGACTGGAAAACAAGACATCATTAATCGTAAAAGAAATATATTGTTTGAGGTGGTCACTGATTGTTTCTGCTTACATCTATTGCCTCGAATGGCATATGCCAGTTTCACTTCAGGGTAGAACTTGCCCATCTGTTCCACGACTTTGCCTGTCTGCACAGCCAGCTCGTAGGTTGGACAAATACATAAGCACTGCAGAGGAAGAAAGAGTGCCAGAATAGTAATAACTAAGTTAATATGAGTAGATGATTTTAGGCACTCACAATCGGGTATCAGATAATGAAGTGACTATTTAAAAACTAAAATCAAATGTTAGGTTATAACTGTGTTTATTTATTTGGACTGAACACTTCAGAATCAAAATGCAAATGCTGTTATGACTATCCCCAGTGGGATCTGTACCAGTATATGAAGCCAAATGCAACCAGATTATTTATAACCTGGGTTATGAAAATTATCATCTTTTTTGTAAGACGGCACCTGAATGTATTTGCAAAAGAAGATTATTATAATCTGAGAGTGCTCACCTGTGTCCACTTGTTTGCTGGTTTGACATGGCTTAACATAGCCAGGACAAACGCGGCCGTTTTCCCTGTGCCAGACTGAGACTGGGCGATCAGGTTTTGGGGTCTGAAACAAACAACAGACAATACGTGTGAAAAGGTGAGAGCTTTTAAGAAAAGCATTTTAAAAGTTTAAATCCTGATTGACACAGGAACACTTACGGTTCAGCCAGCATTATGGGAAGAGCGTTTTCTTGGATTTTTGATGGTCTGTTAAAACCCATTTTAAAGACACCATTAAGGAGCTGAGGTTTCCTGTGACCGAAGAAAAATAATCGAAAACAATGACTGCAGGAAGATAAATAAATGTGCAACATATCTGTTACAAATGTCCTTACATGTTACTTACTTCATTTGTGGCAGGCCCAAAAGGGTGGCAAATACAAGCGATTTGCAACACTCACTGCATTGCAATATTTCAAGACACAGCACTACCATGTAAATGCAGCCTTCTACCACGTTGACCAAATGTATACATGAACTTATTTAGTATTTGCTTAAAAATGCTTAAAATAAACTATTATACACACAACTAGCTGAACAGTTAACACTGACAAATTCGGTTGTGAATTTGATGGGTAACAATTCTTATGTTCATAATTTAAATAATTAAGTCTACAGTTGTGTGTTTGTGTGTTGTACTTACAGTCTCAACTCTTCAAATGTTTTAATGGAGTACAGTGGTGAATTTGGATCTCTCTGCAGAACCTCCACCTGATTGTTGACGTTCACAAGACTGTTCCTGATTAATTTATTTAGAAGAGACTGAGCAGCTTTGTCCTCTAAAACACAATAAGGCACATATATTAAAAAAATTAAAAACTGGGTATTATGAAATTATAAAAAATGGTATTAAACTGGTCACAAACAGAGCTTGCTGTAATGATGTTAGAATGCTCGGTCCATACTGAAACTTCACTTCAAAACTTCTAAATAACTTCTAAATGTGTACAGTAGTGTGATTACTTTTATGACCCGCGCCTGCCTACCTATTCACCATAATTAAAAACATGCCTACATAGTTGGTACATTGATCAGTTTTACATTTGCCTTACCCCAACCCTAATTGTTTTACAATTAGTATCCAACAGTATCCACCCACCACCAAGACCACCCTAACAAACGCACCTACCAAGTGCTATACTGTTCAAGTACCCCAATAACACCCAATCCTGCCTTTATAGATGACCGATGGGCTCATAAAATCAGTACAATTCAAACCCATAATGAAATTGAACGGAAGAAGTGAGACGTTTTTAAAAACCGGATCCCATATAATTTACGACTAAACTACTTACTGTGTAGTAGTTCTACATACTAAAATACTCAAAATAAGAAAATATGCTTTTAAAAAAACAGGAGACAAAACAAATCTCACCTTTTTCATCATCCCCATCATCAGCTTTTCCACCGGGAGAAAAATAAAACATAGCATTTACACAAGCAAGTTACAGCGGTCATTTGACTAATGTTTGTGCACTACAGGAAACTGATTACCGCTTCTTGAAGATCTTGGCAAAACTAATGTTTCCTTCATCTTCATCGATTCCAACAGTATTTGAAAAGAAAAACAAGCATTTATCAAGCAATGATGTCAATTTCATGTGTTAAACACTCAACATTCTGTACACTAGTATAAAAGCAGGATAGGCACACATTACATTATTGAACCCATATTTGAAACCAAGAATAATCTAATATGGGTTTAAATTCAGCCTTTGGATCACAAAGGCAATCATGTGCTGTTTGTTCCAGGCATCTGTATAAGTGGTAAAGGATAAACAGTGGCATACAATAGTTCCATCCTTCCATTATCAGGGTGTCATTTTTGTGTGAATTTAACATGTTCTCCCTCTGACGATGTGGGTGTCGTCTGGCTTGATTTCACTGTCCAAAACTATGCAGTCAGGTTAATTAAAAACTGAGACCTGAGAAGCATAAACCAGTGCATTGTAGTGCCAGAACCCAGGATAAACCCGGATAAATAAGAAGAATTGTCAGTCAATATATGACATCATGTGTCATTATTCAAACGTCAAATTTCCCAATCTTGCATTTAATAATTTCACATTTTAAAATATTCGTTAGCTAATATTTTAAAAAATATATAGATTGTTATAGCATTAGTATGCCTGCCTAGAAATGTACCTCAAAATATATTATACATTTATTATACGATATATTTTATTGCATCAGCAAAAACAGACACCGAAGCTAATCAGCTAGTAGTAGCACCAAGAAATTGTCAATTATCGACGACAACTGTCGACGACATACCGGGTTACAGTTGACGTCTAGCTGGTGACCAGACATGTTCCTTCTGTCTGTTGACATTTTAGATACTTTAGAGAAGAATAAACAATTATAACAAACTTTTGAGCCTTTTCACTTCTCTAACGGTTGAGGTTTCTTCGGCGTTCAGGTGTGCACGTGCTTATGCGCGTGCACTAGCGTAAGGGGAGGGGGGCTGTGGGTCTGAGGGGTGATTATCACTTTATTTTGAAGCAGTTGAGAATAATAATATACTGTATGTTCTTATATATATCACACTTATA
>JAOTRQ010099578.1:0-10283 GCA_028565875.1 Hoplisoma paleatum
TAAAGTGTCCAGCATGGTAAAGTGACAGTGTTAATAAAGTGTCCCAGTGTAGATAATAAAATGTTCAGGTAATAATGTTCAGGTAACCCGCTCAGACTGTATGGATGTAAATGGATTGGGATGAAGGGCGGTGACCTTACAGAGATGCTGGGTGACGTGTATCAGATCATCAGCTCACATGGATGTGTTTCGCAGGGAGTGTAAGAGGACGCAGGGAGTCTCCACGACAGACCTGGTCGGTCGGATGCTCCTGATGACCAAAGCTCACCATAGCAACATGGTACGTCTGTCTGAACATCTGTCTGTCTTGAGCTTTTTTTTGTAGAATGGAAACGATTCATTATGCTTCGTTTTTTAATCACTCTAGGGCAGTTCCGATTACCAACAACATACGGATAACTTCGGGCGGGTAAGTGTGCGTTCACTTCTACTATTGTTTTTAGTGTCTCCCAAACAGAGCGTCATAAAATTCCATCGCAACATCCTCCGGATGATAGAGAGCTGTATAATAATTATAAATTATTCATTGAATTATTATTTCGTGTCACAGAGGATGTCGGTCTTCTCTCTCGTTGTGTGTTGTACTTATTCCTCGTCTTCCCACGTTTTCTGTCATCATCTTTCAGCTTTACTCACACACATAAGTGCCAGCTTGGCATAAACAAAGGCTTTTATTGTGATCTGGGTGCTTAATCAGGGTGGCGGTACGAGCTAGAAAGCCACTAAGACCACCCCTGGTTCTTGGATTGAGACCAAACCGTGTTCCCAAACAAGGGGCCATGATACATGTCAGTAGTTACATAACGCCAGTAAATAATTACTGACACGATAGAGGAAGTGTCGACTACATTGCAACTTCAACTAAACAAATCCACGTAAATCAACTGTGAGTAATAAAGCGTTCATGTAGGAAAGTATTTACTAGTAAATATTTGATGAAAATCACAGTCACAAGTGCCGTTTAATCTGGTACGACTATTAAAATTGTTTTTCCTTGCTACAGTCGCCCTCGGCTCGCTCTACAGGGGGTTTCTGTTCGTCCTGTCTTTTGTAAAGTTGCTTTGAGACAATGTCTATTATAAAAAGCGCTCAAAACACATCTATCTGTCTGTCTGGTCTTTCTACGTTTACAGGGTCCAAAGGGCCACAGTCCATGGACCGGGGTGTCTCAGTTTCTACAAACATCCCAAAAAATCATCCAGTTTGCTTCTGGAAAGGAGCCGCAGCCGGAGGACACGATTATTTACGTAGCCGGAGCTTTCGACCTCTTCCGTATCCTTTCAGCGTTACAGAACTGTGGATTCTCGATTCTTTCCTTTTATTTCATCGTCTTTTTATTTTATTTGTAAGTGTGGTTTGTTCACCTTGATCTGAGTTCTTCAGATATTGGCCACGTGGATTTTTTGGAGGCCGTGTTCAAGCTTTCGGAGAAGCCGTATGTCATTGTTGGATTACATTTCGATCAGGTAATTCTAATGCATTCACGTTTATGATTTTATTTAATCTGGTTTTATTTTAGATCCATAAACATAGTTTTTTGTCATTTTAAAATCTAATGAACACATTATTTGCTTTACAACAAGAAGTCCCGGGTTTGATGCCCGGGTAAGGAAATCTAAGATTTTCTGTGTGGGGTCTCCTGGGTACTCCAATTTCCTCCCGTGGTCCAAAGACATGCAGTCAGGTTAGTTAGTGATGTCCTGTGTGTACCATGCAACCGACTGGTGTTCTATCGCACAAATGCACACACAGACAAGACAATTTCAGTATCTCCAATTAACCTGACTTTATGTTTTTGGACTGTGAGTGGAAACCGGGTCACCTAGAGGAAACCCACACAGACACGGGGAGAACATGCAAACTAAACACAGGGTTGCCTTCGACTTTACATCTGTAAAAAAAACAAAAAGGTTTAACTTTTGATTTGATTTGATTTTGATTATATTTTGTATGATAAGATAAACTGAATTAAATGTTTTGTCTGGTCTAACAGTGACCGTTTTTTTATTTTATTTTAGGAAGTGAATCGGTACAAAGGGAAGAATTATCCCATTATGAACATTCACGAAAGAACCTTGAGTGTTCTGGCCTGCCGGGTAAAGTCCCCCCTTTTTTCCTCAGTCTTAAGAATGAAAACGGACTGGTTCTCATTTTATATTCAACGTTTTCTTATTCAACTTTGTCTTGTTGTATTTTGTAGTATGTCTCTGAGGTTGTGATTGGAGCTCCGTACACAGTTTCCAAAGATTTGTTGGACCATTTCAAGGTATGATTACAAGTGAAAATGAATAAGAGGGGGGAAATGCTGCATGGATTGATCAAATGTGTTTGTGGAAAGTACAAGTATTTTAAGGAGTATCTTTACCGTACAGGTGGACATTGTTTGTCATGGCAAAACTTTAGTGTTTCCGGACAAAGATGGCTCAGATCCATATGCTGTAAGTAACAGTTGTAATCTAATCTCATCTAATCCCTCTATGTAGGTGTTATACTGTAAAAACAATGTGACTGTGGGGTACCTGTCTGGTTCACAGGTGCCCAGAGAGAAAGGCATACTACGACTCGTGGACAGTGAAAATAGTCTAACCACTGACTATATTGTACAAAGGATCATTAAAAATAGGTAATTATGCTTTGTAATTGTTTTACTAAAATGTTTGATCTATGTATGAGAAGTGCTGGACTAAAAATTAAGCACCAAGTGCAACTGTTGGACCCCTGAGCATGACCCTTACCACTCAGTTGTTCTATTAACATTGTAGCTTTAAGTCTATAGGATGTGCACTAGCCTACAAACATCCTCAACCGATTCTCCATCAGTGTTATAAATCAGCATTTTCCATGATTTAAATAGGAGGAATCATGCTGCAGAATATTGTTTTATTTACATTTTACCATCATACGTTTGTCCGACAGGTTGCTATTCGAGGCCAGGAACCAGAAGAAGGAGGCCAAGGAGATGGCCGTGATTCAGGCCATGAAGAAACGAGAAGAGGAGAAGACTAAAGAGAGATCTCAGGCTGTGGTGTAGGAATGATTTCTGGTACAAGCGGTTCGGTTCTGATCAAAGACTGTCGAGAAGCTCAGATCCTGCATCAATATGGCCTCGTACACTCTTATACTAGTGTAGATCTGGTACTATGTGCGAATCACCAGCAACTGTGACGATACTAACCTTGAGGCTGGGATTAAACTTGCTTTAAGTAAAGTAGACCTGTAAATTAAAAGCATTTTAATTAAAACATCTAAATAGAATATCCAATAGGTTCACACAAACATATTTTTGTGTGTTTGTGTTGACTATACTACTAATTAACAAATTGAAGAGTGTAAATGTGTACATATACATATATATTGTGTATGTATATAATTGATATTGTCTATAATGGTATTACTACACAGACTACAATATTTTGTATCCTCCGCATCACAGTACGTGCCACTGATGTTTCGTTTTTATAGAACAGACACTCACTTGCTTAATCACAAGTATAATCCCAGCCTTAGCACTACTGAATCCTGCACATTGTGTGTGTCATGAAGATTAAAGTCCAGAGGTTTTTCTGAGTGGTGTTAGCAAGACTTGAAAAATGTTCACGGTTGTACTTTCAATACAGAGTGTACTCCAAGTACTAGAGTTTTCACTCGAGTGGATCGTTTCTGCATTAATTACTCCAGGAGCTTCACCTAACCTTAATCTTCGATCTGATTTGTAATCGGATCTGAAGGTCAGACATTATAAGCCTGTACCACCCACACATCCAGGGTCACATCAGTAATTGGAATTTGAATTGTATGTATTTGAGTATTAGGTGGAAATTTAGTACGATTTATTTGCTTCGCAACAATTCTTTCTATGCCCCAGGATAAAAGTAATTACTGCAGAACTGAATTTACAGAAAAGAAATCAATTTTGATGACTATATAGTCATCTAGTTAGATGTGTTTCACACTGACAAAGCATGATATGTGTGTGCGTATGTGTGTGTGTGTGTGTGTGTGTGTGTGTGTGTGTGTGTGTGTGTTTTCCCTCTTTCTAACAATGATGCACTTGGTACAAATACATCTAATAATCCTGGTCTCAACACCTGCTCATTTTCTCCCATTGTGTAAATGTAAATATGTATTGTATGTAAGAAGAATCTATTATAATTTACTCATATCTTTATATCAAGTTTGAATAAGCTATGTTATAGAGTTTTTATGTATATGAACCAATGTAACAAATGTAATACCATTATCTAAACACATAGACTGCATTTTAAATGTGATGAATGTTAATCCGTAACACAATAGCTGCTACTCATAAGGTACAGGAAGGTGTTTCGGGGTGCGCTGCGCCGTTATCATTCTTTTGCCTTCCGAAGGCAATTAAATTGGGATAATACACAATAACAGAATAACTGTTATTAATACTATACTATATAATCATACACATATAACATAAACTATTCGACAAACACTTTGTCTAGTAGCTGTTGACTTTAATATAACTAGAAGTGCTGTGCGATAATCTATGATTTGGTATTGATCAGATACCAAGTAAACAGAGGCCAGTATTGCCAATACTAATACAAATACTGATTCTCAATACCAATATACAGAAAATATCAATACCAATTTTTAATCATTAATAATTACATTACTTTCTGGGGTGGCTCTTTAAACCATGAGCGGGTTAAGTACTAAGGGGCCCGACAGTGACGCTTCGGCAATGAAACCACTACAGTGTAGTAGAGAAACTGAAACGAAAAGAATCGATCAAAATCGATACCAGTGTGGATATTTGAATCGATACTCCCACCACTAATCATTTGTTTTCTTGTACTTACGAAAGATTACATTGAACAGTGGTCTTTTCACCAAGAAGCACAAAGAACACATTTGCTTTTCAGTTAAGAAAGTCTGAAGTCACAGAAAATTCATTTCCCATTCAAGTTTATGTAAACTTGTGAATTTGCATGTCTGGTAATGATGGTTTAGCTTAGCCTACATGCTAAGCTCTAATGATAAAACGAACTACTTAGCCTACATGACTTAATTGATTACGAACTGACGTATACAAAGTAGTGATGGATTTAAAATGATGGATTTTTACCAAATAAATAACGATTCAATCATTATACTGCCTGTTTGTTTTAAATACACAACCTTAGCATCATTCGACGCCATTTGTACCTCAATTATAAAGGAACTTACAAACACGGTGTGTGACACAACATTATATGATGCACATTTAGGCACAGGTCATATATATATAACCTATAAATATAAAGCATGAAGGTAGACAATATTTATACTTAAATAAAGTTAGCCGCTGCTTAGTAAATTAAGTGTTGTACTGTTTTCAGACACCAGAGGGCGCTGCGAACGTTAAAGCCTATTACCTTACACACAAAGAGAAATGTGATCAAAATGACGTATTAATAAGATAAATGTTCATAATTATATGCTGAATAATAAATGACAAACACAAATAGCGAACTACAAGCCTGCCTTATTCGTTTGTACACTATTGGTGAATTTGTATAGAGTTTAATTCATTAAACTTATTCATTTAATTCATTATCTGTTTTGCAGATACACAATTTTTTCATCATTTAAAGCATTTTTATTCATTATTTATTCTCATGTTTTACACTTTTAAAGAACATTCATGACAGGAAACGATTACTCATGACACGTGCGCTTACACAAGTTTAATCAAACACAATTGGACAATTATAACTTTGATTCACCTCACTTGCATGCTTTGGACCGTGGGAGAACATGCCAACTCTACAGACAAGAGAAAGGACCTGGGGCTGGGCCGGGCAAACTCCAGCAGGGGATCAAACCCAGGACTCCAGAAGCATTTTAATCAACACAAAGACTGAGTTCTTCAGACTGAGTTGTGTTTGATCAAGCACTCGTTAAGAGCCTTTTAACCTTAACCTGGTTCTTTAAAGAACCGGTAACCTTTACCAGCTTTGTAATGAATTATGGGTAAGTTTGGTTTGATCACTGGGTGTAGTTTGGTGTGTGGGTTATGCTGAGCACTCTCGAAACCACTGCCATTATGCAGTGACACTTCATGTTAGATCACGCTACGTTTGTTACTCATTGTGATAGATAAATGCTAATGTTGTTCCTTTTATGCCTGTTCAAGGTTCTGATCTTGATAAGAGTCTCACTTCCCACCCTTGCTTTTGTATATTGCACAACAGATGACGAATTCGCTGCATAAATGAGATACGTACATGCCAGAAGAATATTTATTTCATTTGAACTTCCGGTCTGATCCAACAACATATATTGTAAAATATAAATCTAGTTTAGAATTAGAAGTCCATTACAGTGTTTAATAAAACAGAAAAACCTTAACAGATCCCGAACAGTGACGTGTTTGCACATTGTTGTTAAAATAATGATTGACTGATTGTCCTAACTGACCCAGATCATTTTAGTTCAACTCAAAGTTCCTAAACATGAAAGTTAAGTTCTATGGAACCGTATTTATAATTGCCCAGGGCTGTTTCATCCTGATAAAGTACTTAGGGTGCTTGATAGATGCTTAATCATTTTTTGGTCTTGGAACTGCGACCATGACAGCTTGCTTATGAAAACTCGATAGACATCATAATAGCATTTTAGAGGTGTAAACAATACATCTTTCATCTTTCACAAATTTCATCAAACTCAAATTACTTTAAACATTTGACATGACATTTTTTGTATAACCATGATATAAAATTACAGGCACATATTAGTAAATCGATTTGGCGTCTTATTTAGTTCACTATGCCTTGCTAGCGCAACACAACTGCCGTTACAAAAAGTTCATTTCTAGTTCACACATCAAATCCATCAGCACACAACACTTAGTTTCAATGCACCATAGCCATCAGCCACAGGTATAGAACAACTGCATCAAAGCATTGAGAAGCACCACAGACGGATGGATCATCTAAACACTGCACAATCTATAAAACAAGCGTTTTTTTAAAAAATGTAGACATGCTTATGCATTCAAACATGTACTCGAGTCAGTGGTAAGAAGAGCGGTAGCCTGGCATCGGAGTGTTGAATCCTGGATGAGTTCACAGCTCTGCAGATCTGGCAATACCTCCTTCACACAAAACGGCTGGAGAAAATAATAACATCATCATCATGCTAGTAGTAATATTCTTCTGCACACAATAATGAATGGAACGCCTTTAATTGGCATTACACATGTACAGATGTACACATGTACAGATGTACACATGTACAGATGAACACATGTACAGATGAACACATGTACAGATGAACACATGTACAGATGTACACATGTACAGATGTACACATGTACAGATGAACACATGTACAGATTTATCTGAAATCCCAATCTATTGCATTATACACTGCAAAACTGCTGCACTATTAATGTTGCATATAAAGAGTTTAAGGAATACATAAAACACATTTGTCATCATGTTCCTTTCGTTAGCCGTGTCGATCTAAGATCTGACAGCCAGAGATTAATAATAATAAAAAAACACTTTTTGACATTAAAGTTTATATTCATCAAGTTTATATAAATCAACCATAAACATGTATGATTACCGAACCAAGGATGAGAATTCCATGGATGAAATGATGCATAAATATACAACTCTGGAAAAATAGACCAGTTTATTTTTCTGTTTCACATTTTATGGGTTTATGAACATGGTAAAAGTGGTCTAAGATTTGTCATATTGGAGTACAAATAGTCATGAGTGAACAGAAACTGAAACTGAAGCTTTAAATTAAAAATAAAAACAGTTCCTCTGGAATAAACTCATTCAGGAAAATGCTTACCATGTTTTTGAAAGCCGGGTTTGGTCTGAACCCGTTCTGTTGTATTGCATTATTTACTTGGCCACTGTCCTCCGGTTCAGTTCTTCTGACAGCAGATCTACGGATCCCTGCCAGCAGTCCCGACGCTCGGCCCACAAAGTAATAGTTCGGTCCTGGTGCTTGCTTATACCAGGCTTCAGCTGGTGACTGAACGGCCAGCACACACATAACTAAGAGAATGAAGGACTTCTCCTCGAGCTTGATCATCTCTGACGGATGTGAAGGAACAGAAGCTGCAGCCTGGATCGTGTTCGGCTTCATTACAGCATCACTGTGATCTAAAGTCCTTCTTTATATAAAGCGAGCCTGCTTCAGATCGGTGATGATTCATTCACGTCAATGCAAAACAGCAGCCGGTGTCACAGTGATACCGCCCAGGTAACCTGCACGTTCTGAAGACGATCAGGTGGGTCTAGGAACACTTGATGTCTCTAATAGCAGCTGGAACTGGGGTTGCAAACTAAACTTTATGTGCCAATTAAACAAAGAACACAAATAGCAATTTTAACGTTAGAACATTGGATATTTTAATCAGCAATCCACCAACAAATGATCCATCCATCTTTATATGCACCATCATGTTAATAATAATGTTTTTCTGCACACAAGAATGAAGAGAACGCCTTTATTTGTCATGACACATGTACAGACGTACACATGTACAGACGTACACATGTACAGACGTACACATGTACACCCCTGGAGCAGAACTCAAGGACCGAGCAATGGAGCATCCCAATCTATTGCATTATACACTGCAAATATTTACTAAATGCAGTATATAATGGTACTATATGTACTTTATGTACCATCGCTTAATCTTCACCCCACTGGATGAATATATTAAAGACCTGAACAGGTCACCAGTCTCTTGCAGGATATATGACTCGACCTGTCATGAATGTCACCTGAAAGTGTAATTAAAAATATGACGTTAAAAAATAAATAAGCACACACACACACACACACACACAACTGTACAGGTACCACACACGCACACACACACAACTGTACAGGTACCACACACATACACACACACAACTGTACAGGTACCACACACACACACAAACACAACTGTACAGGTACCACACACACACACAACTGTACAGGTACCACTACCACACACAACTGTACAGGTACCACACACACAAACACAACTGTACAGGTACCACACACATACACATACACACACACAACTGTACAGGTACCACACACACACACACACAACTGTACAGGTACCACACAAACACAACTGTACAGGTACCACACACATACACACACAACTGCACAGGTACCATACACACACACATATACACACACACAACTGTACAGGTACCATATACACACACACACACATATACACACACACACACAACTGTACAGGTACCATACACACACACACACACACGCACACTTTAAGAGATTAATCCAGATTAGATTTAGGTTGACACTGCACAAGGTAAAATCGGTTTTATTTGAAAACACATAGCTTTATTTGTTTATGATAATGTTCAGACTTCAGGCTGTAGGTTCAGGAGCAGATTCACGCCCCGTTCTGACGAATCGAAAGCAGAAGGAATTCGTTTCATTTTCACCGAAATGAAAAGTTGTTGAAGAAATAAAACGAGTGGATTTAATGGAGCTCCGTGTTTAACCCGCGCTGTCATTCCTGTACAGACTGAAGACAGACGTGAGTAAACACTTCATCAGCCGCCGTCCACTCGGATTATTTATCTCCATGGTCGAGAAGCTAAAGTGTTTAGCAACGTCCGTGTTTAAGCCTTTTATAAACCGAGACTGTAGTTAGCATCAAAGCTACATGGTGTGTTAGCCGAGGGGGACCGGTGATGCTATTTGATTAGCTTTCTGCGTCTCAGCACTTTTAGACTTTTCTCCAGTTCGGGACTCGATGTTTGTTCTTTAACTGCATGTCAAAGGACCACGACCGTGGTCATACTGTCGTTATAAGGTCACTATGAGCGGTATTAGTGCCCAGGTGACACGTTTATAACCACCGTGCACACACTGGCTGCTCCAAGTGCGACTGGACGCAGCAATATTACCACATAGTATAACTAAAAGATTAATTTATATAACTAAAAGATTAATTTATATACCTAAAAGATTAATTTATATACCTAAAAGATCAATTTATATACCTAAAAGATCAATTTATATACCTAAAAGATTAATTTATATACCTAAAAGATTAATTTATATACCTAAAAGATTAATTTATATACCTAAAGATTAATTTATATACCTAAAAGATTAATTTATATACCTAAAAGATTAATTTATATACCTAAAGATTAATTTATTGACCTAAAAGATTAATTTATATACCTAAAAGATTAATTTATATACCTAAAAGATTAATTTATATACCTAAAAGATCAATTTATATACCTAAAAGATCAATT
>JAOTRQ010099589.1:0-10283 GCA_028565875.1 Hoplisoma paleatum
ATCAGATCACTACAGGATCATTATAGGATCATTATCAGATCACTACAGGATCATTATAGGATCATTATCAGATCACTACAGGATCATTATAGGATCATTATCAGATCACTGCGGGATCATTATCAGATCACTATGGGATCATTATCAGATCACTACAGGATCATTATTAGATCACTACAGGATCATTATAGGATCATTATCAGATCACTACAGGATCATTATCAGATCACTACAGGATCATTATCAGATCACTACAGGATCATTATAGGATCATTATCAGATCACTACAGGATCATTATCGGTTTATTATCAGATCTCTACAGGATGATTATCAGATCACTACAGGATCAATAGTGGATCAGATTCATTATCACACCCACTGAGATGTACATGTTTATAACATCATTATTACATGATCAGATTTACTATTATAACCATGGAGACGGGTGTGTTTCCGTTGCTGATTTTGGAAACTATCTGCTAAACTCTTAGCATTTGACCGAGTGTTAGCGTGTTAGCATGTTAGCATGTGTTCTGTCTCCTGCGTCCCAGTCGAGGTGTGAGTGAGTGTGTTGGTGCATTAACATGGTGAACAAGGTGAAGCAGCTCCAGATGCGTCTCTCACCTTTCATTCTATTAACGGATCATATAAACGGCGTTTATATTTCACCTTTTTTATACGCTTGTTAAAGGCTAATGAGGTTGTTTGCTAGTCAACTAACACACACACACACACACACACACCTTTATGCCATGATTATATTGCTAAGATTATATTTGAGTCCATTCATCCAACCTTTATTTAAAGTGACTTACAAATACAGTGGAATTAGGGGCCTTTTTGTGGATTAGGGGCCTCGCTCAGGGGCCCAACAGTGGCAAGTTAAGTTGGTGGTAGCTTCCGATCTCTAACACAGTACCACAATGATCCAAAGCGACTTACAAACTCAATGAAAGAATTAATGATGGTCCTTGCTCAGGGGCCAACAGTGGAAACTTGGTACTAGTGGGTCTGAAACCAACAACCTTCTGATCTTTTTCCAGTTCGTTTATTTGAGTATGATTTTTTTTTTCTCTCAGCACAGAGCTCGGATGAGCGCGGACGAATTCGTTAATGCTGAACGCCGCAGCCTTGATGAGGGCCTGCCGGAGGCCGTCCCTAAAAATAGCGGACATGTTCCACTATTAAAAATAGCCCCGCGTCGTGTAGCCTGGACGATCCCAATTAAGAGCTGCACTTGTCAGAGAGAGCCGTCCATCCCAGCGCTTTACACTGACCGCAGAGAGAAACTGGGATCGTCTGGAGGGTGTGTGTGTGTGTGTGTGTGTGTGTCCGACTGCGGTGAGACAAAATGGCAGCCCTGGAGAAGAAAGTGTCGAGCGCAGTGTGTTTGCTTTCGAGTGTGTTGCAGAAACGTTTCATCAGAGCGCCGCCGACAGACTGACGCGCGACATTCATGCGACCCGATGGAAAGGTCAGGGAGATAGACACACCAGCATCTGGTCAGGTCATCTGAAGGTCATCGGTTTCAAAGTTGCCACTGTTGGGTCCCTGACTGAGGCCCTTAATCCTCAAAAAAGGTCTTCCATTGCATTTGTTAAGTCGCTTTGAAAAAAGGACGTCTGTGGTGCAGTTATGAGGGCTCAGTAGTTCAAGTCTTTGACTAGAGATCAGAAGGTTGTCGGTTTAAGCTTGTTACTGTTGGGCCCCTGAGCAAGGCCCTTAATCCTCAATTGCTCATAAAAGGTCTTCCATGGTATTAGTAATAAATAGATTAGATAGTGGATGTAATATATTTATATAGAGGTGTTTGAATGATGATGGCCAGTGATCAGGGCTTTAGTGGTTAAGGATACTGGGCTAGAGATCAGAAGGTTGCTGGTTCAAGCCCTTTTATTTATTTCTATTTAAAAAAAATAGTATTTTTAAAAGCCTTTCTATTTGTGATGTAGCTACAGACTATTTTCAATGAAGCCTTATGTGGTGAATCCTGGTGAAGAGCGGCAGCACCCCCTGCTGTTTAAAGTGAACCGATTTGTGGAACCTCGTTACATCCCAAATGTACAAATGAATTTCGTGGAGTCTACAGTCATTCAAGAGGCCTTGGGCAGCCACGGTCCTTACACAGTCCCACCCCTCTTTTAATGCAAAAACATATTCGAAAAAACAAACAAACATGTACTTGTTTTGTAGCGCCAACCAGAGGACAGGAGGTTAAAAAGTTTCCATTCAGACTGTGAGGATTCTCGTTCTTGTCGTGTAGCCGACGATTCGATTAACGCCGACCTTGGTGGTGATTAAATAAGAGGAACAAAACACAGACAGACGCCGGATCAGTCGTACATCACTGGTGCTTTTAATTCGCTAAAGATGTGCACTTAGTCGCCGTGTCCTTTAAAAACATCCTGCTCAGCCCGAACCTCACGCTAATCCATTATAGGACGCGCACGTCGGACATCGGTTAGCATGAAGAGCGTGTTTACTGAGTCTCCTGGCCAAGCGACGGACAGAATGATCCGGCCAGATTGATTCAGGTCAGCAGATCGGTAAACTGTCGGCCCGATTCTTCTGAGGGCTTTAAATGCCACAAACGAAAGATTGAGAACCTTTTATCCACCACGCTAAACGCTTCCAGTCTCAATACCGGAGCTAAAGCTGCCATGTTTAACGATTAACTGCAATAGTACAACATAATACAGCAAAAAAATGGTCTCGGGTTCATTTCTGCTAGCTAAGCTAACCCAGAGTCACTTCAGTGTATCTGAACCGCTAGCTAAGCTAACCCAGAGTCACTTCAGTGTATCTGAACTGCTAGCTAAGCTTACCCAGAGTCACTTCAGTGTATCTGAACTGCTAGCTAAGCTAACCTAATCTAAATCGCTAGCTAAGCTAACACAGAGTCACTTCAGTGAATATGAACCGCTAGTGTCACTTCAGTGAATCTAAACCGCGAGCTAAGCTAACCCAGAGTCACTTCAGTGAATCTAAACCGCTAGCTTAGCTAAACCAGAGTCACTTCAGTGTATCTGATTCGATAGCTAAGCTAACCCAGAGTTTTTCAGTGAATCTGAACCGCTAGCTAAGCTAACCTAATCTAAACTGCTAGCTAAGCAAACACATAGTCACTTCAGTGTATCTGATTCACTAGCTAAGCTAACCCAGAGTTTATCAGTGTATATAAACCGCTAGCTAAAAGATAATTGATGTCCGTTTGATGACGCCAGACTTCCTGTCATGACGTGTGCGCCACGGACGCCGCGGCTACGATGCTAAACGCCGAACACAGGTTACGCTCAGCGCTTCTTTCATCGTGGATTTGATACAGAACAAAAGTTTTTTTTAAAAAAAGTGGAACGTGATTCATGGTGGAGGAGGATGGAGGAGGATGAGGACCAAACTCGAGGACGTGATGGATGATCTCGTAAATACTTAATCAGGCCGGGCGCGGAAAATCCTAAAATTAGGTGAGCAAATGGAACCTTCGTCTGGAGCATAAGTCAGCGTCAACTAGTCGTTTTATTTATTTATTTCTGCGTTTTTTTTTATACCACCGTCACCATGGCATCTCTCCGCCCGTATATTCATCTTTCTCTCTTAATCCATTCCGCCATCCATCTCAGCTCTTGTTTCTCACACGCCCATTCATTCTAATAGCAATAGCACGTATCCATTAGCATAGCTCAGGCATTACTTACAGAAATGGGCTGTGTTAATGTTTAAAAGGCAGCGGGTCTGAGCACCGATAGCGCCTCATGCTTTTTTTTTTTTTTAAGCCGCAAGATCTTTTTTTCTTTTCTTTTCTTTTTTTTTTTCAATCATCAGATTTATATAAGAAATGAAGGAATTAATTAATTCTGTAGAATTTCTGGTTTGTACCTCGGATTTATGAAGCAAATTACTTTCGCAAGCGATTCATTAATCCAGACAAAAAAGGTTCCGACGTTCAAACAGGTTCGTTCAGGCCTCCGTATGTAAGTTAAGCACCCCTACTGGACACTTCTGGAACTGCTCGTTGAAATATAAATGAGCTTTGCTGTACAAATAATCACATAAACATGTAATAAACAGGATTTGTTTATTTTTTTCACTCGCTTGCCATGTAATGTTGACTATCCCATCCAAGATTTATTTATTTATTTATTATATTTAACATCATTTTTGGACTGTGGGAGGAAAGTAACTCTCGGTTGGAACCTGGAATCGAACCCGGGGCCATCGAGCCGCTTCTCACTTCTATAAATGTTTATTATATTTAACTGCAGCACATTTTAATAAGCGATATATATATAGGTAATGTTTATAGAACGTTGTATTGAGGTTATGATGGGAATGTTAGCTGATAACATTAGAAGAACTTTGACATAAGTTGTGGGAACGTTTCCTGTCAGGTGGGTGACGCCCTACGTGGATGGTAGTGAATGTGGAAAAGACATTAGCTGGTGGCGAGGATGGAAATTGTTGCCGTGCCAGCGGTGTGATGAAAGATTCCTGCAGGTCGATGAGATTTGATCTTACATGGCGGCTTCACGTCCACATCAGATCAGTGCTGATAATCAGACGTATTTACACATTTACTGTACAGAGGTGTTTTAGTGTCCGACAGGACCAGATTAACTTCGATTTATTTTACACGTGGCGCTCCGTTCTCCCGCTCATAATTAGTTATAACATCACTATGAAGCGGCGCCGCTTCGTGCTGCTATGAGCTTCAGTTCGTTGTGTTTATTATGAGATTTTTATAAGTATTATCGTGCTGTTAGAGAAGCGCTGCTGACATATTTACTTACATGAAGTGTTATTATTGTCGCTATAACTATAAGTCGTTTGTGGTTAATATTTGTATCGATTTTTAATGGATAGCGGTTCCTGTTTAGAATAAAATAATAATAATAATAAACCATAATACACGCATATTAAGAACATTAACAACAATTTCCACAACGACAACATAATAATAATAACAATAACAATTTATTATTTTTTTTATGGAGCATTTTTATGTCATGTTTTTAAACTCCTGGTCGTATCCATGACAACAAATGTTCATTCGTCACATCAAACACACTCCTGGACAATTTGGTCTCTTAAATTTGCCCAAAGTCCAGTTATTTCTGACCATATAATGCATAATAACCACACACGACTCTTTCATTGACAGTGAACGATGGGTTTCTTGCTTCATGCAATCACAACTTCTTTAAATCTTTCATGTTTGTTTCTTTCTCACAAATGATGTCCTGTGATTGGCTGGATTGTCTCTCTGAGACAAACAATCCTTTATCAATCTTTTATAAATCGGCTCTGATTTGCAGTAGTTTCAGGTCCCGGCGCTTGAAGGACGTCATGCATAATGGATAATCACGCGGGACGGACCGCTTGTTAAAAATAAGTCAAGCAAAATAAGCTTTTTTTTAATTATTTTTTTTATTATGAATGCAGTTCATGTACTCAAAATGTGAACGAATATTTTTTTTGTTCGTCATGAATGTCGCAATTTTCCGTTCATCAGTACGTTTGTTGTGCGAGTTCTGATAATGAAGTTTAGAATATTACCACTGTGTGCTTGTAACACACATAGAAATTAATCCTTGTGATGAACACCCACTAGGAGGCAGCATGAACAACCTCAGGAACCTCAGGAAAGTACCTGAAGGAGTCTCAGAAAAAGTTTCTGGAGGAACCTCAGAAAACAAACATTTTCCTGAAGGAACCTCAGGAATGTTCATGGAGGAATCTCAGAAATAGTTCCTGGAGGAATCTCAGAAAACGTTCCTGGAGGAATCTCAGAAAACGTTCCTGGAGGAACCTCAGAAACGTTCCTGGAGGAACCTCAGAAAACGTTCCTGGAGGAATCTCAGAAACGTTCCTGGAGGAATCTCAGAAAACGTTCCTGGAGGAACCTCAGAAACGTTCCTGGCAGAACCTCAGAAAACGTTCCTGGAGGAATCTCAGAAAACGTTCCTGGAGGAACCTCAGAAAACGTTCCTGGAGGAACCTCAGAAAACGTTCCTGGAGGAAACTCGGGAACGTTCACGGAGTAACCACAGAAAACGTTCCTGGAGGAATCTCATGAAACGTTCCTGGAGGAACCTCAGGTGGACACTGGAGAAACACCACCAGCAGACTTATATAACTTGTATATATGGGTATACATGACAGAACAGAAAATGTGCGGCAGTTTCCATGCCTGTAGGTGGATTGGAACGGGTGATGGATGCCCGTCCGGTGTGTGGGCGCTTACACTTTCTCTGAGAGAACACCGAGCACACTTGGCAGGAGTTTCTCACCGGGTGTGCTTGTTTATTTTGTTTAGATTGTTTGTTTGTTGTTGTTGTTGATGTAACGATCGACTTTGTGTACGATCGATACGATCCACGGAACTGCGTTCTCACGGTTTTATTCCACCAAGACCTGATGATTTGATCTCTGAGGTAGTTTCCAACCATATCGACGATACTGCGGTCGTTTCTGGTTAAAAAAGAAACAGCATCAGCGCCCTCTGCTGTTTAAAGTGAATTCCTGGTGAAGCGTCACATCTGTCTGTCTGTCTATGTATTTATCTATCTATCTAGAGCAACGAGGGCTCAGGGACTTACTCAAGGGCCCAACGGCAGCAATCTTAACAGGGGTGTAGCTTAAACTAGTCCTGCAGACCACAAGGGGGAGCACTAGAGACATCAAAACAACAAGTCTGCACGCTCGGAGTTAAAGTATTCCCTCTGTCTATATGTCCGTGTCTTGACGCTCGTGGCGTTTTGCATTACGTTACGACATTTAGTCGATCAACAACAAGGACGAAAGCCACAACAGAATGTGCAGAGACTCGACGCCCTCTAGTCTCGTGGCGGTGAATTGCGACGACGTAAAACTGTAAAAAAAGAAAATGCAGACAAATTAATGAGCGAATATGAATCTGAATGCCAGTTTACTTCAAACATTTATCATTTAGACACCAATACGACAGATATTATTATTATTATTATTATTATTTAAGCAGTCAAATAAGCTTTAATGGGAAGATCATCTGCACTGCACATGATGATGATTGGAAAGCACCGGCGCATTAGTAGCTTTGTTTTCGAGAAATGTTTAATAAATGTATTATTTGATTAATTCATGACATAATTTTAGTAACAGAAAGACTGAGATTGTTTGTTCCTCTGAATAAAGCACCGGTTAGATTCTTGTACCTGACCTTGACAGAGCAGTCACTGTTCCACACATGAACGTGCTCGTCTGTACCGGCTCCGGGACTCGGTGGCTGATTGTTTCATGGCGAGGATTCCGGCAGGATTTCCTTCGCGTGGGTCTGGTACCCGATGCCCTTGATGCGGTTTCGGTCCGGTTACTGAGCAATAAAGACTTCATAAAAAGCAGAGAGTGAGACCGGGGGGGTGGAAAACATGCGAGGGATTTGATCAAAGCTCCAGCCGATGGAATATTCATGCTGTAGACGTCACGTGGGGAATGAATGTGCACCGCTGTGTGGTTGAGCCTCTCCTGTCTGCCTGTCTCGCTCCTATTTTTAACTCGCTGTCTGTCTTCTATCTTACATTGAGATGCCCATCACATCCTGGGAGAATAAACAGACACCCAGTGCCAAATTTACCCACAACACACCTGGAAGAAGCTCACGAATTCGTCTACAGCTGGTCTGGTTTGACAGACAGACTGACAGATGGACTGTTTGACCGATGATAGTTAGCTTGACTGACAAGCACAGACAGACAGGCATGTAGTAACATAGATGGATGGACAGACAGAGATAGACACAGACGTGCGGACAGACGGACAGATTTATACATAGATTTACCGACAGTTAGCTAGACAGACAACAACGCAGACAGACAGACATGCAGCTAGATTAATGATTATTGGAAGCATGGATTGACAGACAGTTATACAAATTACACAGACAGACGGACAGATAAAAAGACAGGTAAATTGATGTATGAATGGATGGATGACAGACAGACAGAGACAGACAGATAGATGCACAGACAGATAGATGGATGGATGGATGGACTGACAGACAGAGATAGACGTACAACGATAAATGCATACATGTAAATAGAACTTTAAACAGACAGACATATACATATATAGACAGACGGACAGACATGATAGATGGCTAGACGGATAGATAGACAGACAGACAGCAAAAGGTCTCCATCAGAAGCACCTCGGAGTGAAACAACATGTTAAAATGTGAAATCATTACACAGTATTGCTGAATGTACGTGGAGGAGGTACGACAGACAGACAGACAGACGCACAGCTGGACAGACTTGAATAGATGGCTGGACGGATGAAGACAGACGGACTTTGATGAGAAAATAAATAAGGGAGAAGATTTCTGATCATGATTGATGGCGGACGGAGACGAGACGAGAGTCCTGTTCTGTCGCTTCGTCTTTCCGGAGCTGACGAGGCTCCATCTTCCTCACATCAGCACATGCGAGGATCTCATTCATCTCTCGGTTCGGTTTAAAGACACCGTAGGACAAACCATAGTTTTTGGACACCTCAGATTGTGCTGGATATCAGATGGTACGGTTTAAAATCAAAACACTGCCAGACACCTTTCTGAGAGCATCCCGTTTTATCTGAGTTATTTAAAGAATTTGGTGGAAGGAGAAGGTTGGTCCAGTGGTTTTGGCTAAAGGTTCAAACCTCACAGCTGTCTGGTTGCCGTTTGGCCCTTGATCGAGGTCCTTACCGAACCCTCTTTGCTTAGACCGTACGTCGTAACTGTAACGGCAAGCAAGTGCTGAAAATGTAGACGCTAATTAAGCAAAAGAAGTTAATAAATGATTGTGTCTGATAGGGGGCGCTCACACGGGATTCGTATTCATACCAACTTCGGTATGTGACCTCACAAATGTACTTCTACAAGAACGGTCCACACTCCTGAAGCTCATGGACAGACGTCAGCAGAAGAGTCGAAGCTGTTCTGGGGTGTAAAAGGTGGAATCGATGTTATATTGAACATTACAGATTAAGAAATGGGACGTGACTTATGCACATGTGTAAGTCGAGGCGGGTGAGCGAATACTTTTGGCGATACTTGCGCCAAACGTAACAAGAACTCTGCACACACTCGGCTCCGTCCTATTTGTCCCGTGCCACTTGGTTTCCAGCTGTAAGTGAACGTCTGTCACTTATTACCCCGAGTGAAAGGCTCTCAGGTCGCCCCGGCTGAGGCGCATCCTCATATCCATGCCAGTCACGCGCCTCCTGTTGTTCACAATGTCCGAAAATGTCCAGTGTCTGATAGCCACATTAACATGGTGGACAGCGGCCCGAACATCTGAAGTTCAGCTCGGGTTAAATCAGCTACCCGACAAGGAAGCGTGACGGAACAGAAAAGGCCAAAAAGAAGTCGCCGTGGACCGAGGAGGCAGGAGAGACGATGTATTTATACAGAACTAAAAGGGCAAAACCAAATTAGGGAAACGAAATGATTTAGCTTGAGGACGGAGATTCAAGAACGATCGTCATGGTGATTGGTGTGTAAAGGCTAAAGCATCCCCGGTTATTTAGATACCAAGTTTATTCTGGAACTCCTTGTGGATCGGGATCAACCGATTATCCAGAAAGTTTTTACACCGTTTTAGCAAATCGAGAGTCAACATGTTGCTAATTAAATTCTCCGACTTTTATCTTCTGGTTTATGAAATAAATCATCAATGTCATTGTTATCTAGAGCCGGTCACAATTCGTTCGGAAGGAAGTTCGGAAGGAAGGAAGTTTGGAAGGAAGTTTGGAAGGAAGTTTGGAAGGAAGTTTGGAAGGAAGGAAGTTTGGAAGGAAGTTTGGAAGGAAGGAAGTTTGGAAGGAAGTTTGGAAGGAAGTTTGGAAGGAAGTTTGGAAGGAAGTTTGGAAGGAAGTTTGGAAGGAAGTTCGGAAGAAGGTTCGGAACGAAGGAAGATCGGAAGGAAGTTTAGAAGGAAGGAAGTTTGGAAGGAAGTTTGGAAGAAGGTTCGGAACGAAGGAAGTTCGGAACGAAGGAAGTTCGGAACGAAGGAAGGCGTTTCGATTCAGAGCATCAACAACTACTGACTTGCCCTTGAGCGACGCACCAGACGCCCAAACTGCTTCCTGTGTGCCAAAGCTAGCCATAGCTGTGCCAGTACATGTGTTCACTGCTGCCCCCTGGTGTATGTTTACCAGTGTGTGTAAATGTTAAAATGTGGATTTTTTTCTCTCCAGATTCTCCAAACTCTGTTTCCTGTAATTGTATGAAATCAAAGTATAATTAGGACTTGGGAGCTTCCCTTCC
>JAOTRQ010099609.1:0-10282 GCA_028565875.1 Hoplisoma paleatum
GGGGCAAAAACTTTCGAACGCTCTCTTTGTGTGAGGAGGTGCTGGTGGGCGTGTCTAATCAACAGAGGCGTGGCTTTTGTGTGTGAGTGGGCGTGGTTTGTGTCGCTCTCCTCTCGTCAGTCTGATCGGTGTTTAGTGGACCAGCGGCATGAAACCGCGGCGGAGGAGCGGAACCTCATACCGTCACATCCCCGTGAGGAGCCTGACAGAGATGCGGCCTTCAAAATGATAAGAAATCTGCCACTTTGCACCACGGGAGCTTTTACTGTTTTATACCGGACCGTCTGGTTTGGGTTTAAATTGGCTGTCGGATTAACCGTCGCTTCATTTTTGAAAATCTTCTGAAACGGTTTGCAGCTGGAGGAGCTGCGGCGGTGATGCTGTAAAACAGAGCCCCCTGGTGGATGCCTGGTGGATTCGTTCACGTAATTTGTTTGTTTGTTTGCTTGTTTGTTTGTTTGTCTGTGGAAGCATTGACGATATAAAAACCGTTCGTCCAGAGGACTAAAGGAAAATGAACCGAGGGAAACCGAGAAACGAGGCGCGTTGCGGTCACGTCAGAGTCGAAGCGGCTAAATGACTGTGAGGAATCGAGCTGTATTATGCAGCTTTGTTAAAATGACCAATTTATTGTTTTTAAACGTCTCCAGAATCGGTATGTATTTATTATGCTTGAGATAAATACCGGGTACGTGTAGTTTAAGAAAAGACACGAATTCTTTGTAAACATTTTCTGTTGGTGTGGACCATCACGTCAAAGCTAGTGAAGAAAAAATGGACAGTGAGGTATTTACACCTCTGCTTGAGCAATTTCTGCTGACTCCTTTAGTCGTCTGGGTAAGTGTATGTTCATATTCTATAGTTCTTACATACACATACGAGCTCCACAACTGCAAATAATGTTTACTTCTGTTTTATTTTAGGTGAAAACTGTGGTCCAGTCAAGCCACAGCGACCAAAGCAATCTGTCCCAGTATCTGGAGTTAGTGGATGGATGCTTCCTCAATGAGGTTATGCTGCGGATGTAAGTTTCAAAGTTAACCATCCTTTCTATTCAATTTAGCGAGGAAAATGTGAATAAAAAAAATATACGTGTGCCAGTGACTTGGGATTCTGTGTGCAAGGGTTCGGGCACAAGGGTTCATTCATTCAACGCCTGCCTTGTAGTCTGAATGCTTTCATTTTAACCTCTGTGAATCATTCTTTATTCCCGCTATTTACATTCCTGTCTTATTTCGGATGGCCTCTTCCATTACCCCAAACAGGAGCGCATGCCAGAACCGGAATCGGGAGAGTAGCCCGAATTGAAAGGTGGGGAATTTGAATCCCATAGCAAGGTCTTCTTGCATATGGCTTTTGAGGTTGTACTATGGCTGACCCTGCGCCCGGACCCAAACGTCCAAACAAGCTTGAATGCGCAGCAAATAAAGGCGTTCAATATAAAATGCTGTTCTCATCACACCAACGCATCTAGGTTTTAGAACAAAGTATAAAATCTGTTTTTATTCTTCACTATTCTTAGAAATAGAAGTGTGGTGAGCTGACCGCTCGGTTATATGTTGTTTTTCGCTTTGAAACGTTAAACACTAGCTTCTCCGTGCTGGACATTCAACAATAAAACACCAAATGGCCTCACAAAAAGTTGTGGCTTCAGACAAGTGAAATATAAGTCACCTCTTTGGATGTATATGTCCAAAGTAGGGCAAATATACATCTGTCCAGGCATTCCATTGGACTGCAGGCGGACAGGTAAAACCGGTCTGTCTTTGAACCAGATGTGTGGACAATAAAAAGCAGGAGTTAGAGAGGATCCACTTTTCTTACGAACTAACCGTATTAGCATTATTGAATTCACAAGATGATGGGAACAATATTTGAAATGCAATTATAGTCATCAGACTTCCTGTTGTTGATGATGTAACCTTGTGAAGTGTGTTGGTTGCCATGTGCTGAAAATAGGACATGTCCAATTAATGGTGGCTAAAATAGTGAATTAATAATACATTCTAAGACCTGTCGATATAAGAGCATAGGGTACAGCTCGTTTTTAAATGTAATTTTATCCAGACTAGCTGTCAATCCATCACAGAAAATGTTTGGCAGAGAAACGCTACGCTTGCATTGCACTGATGATTATGAGCATCACTTTCTTATCACTAATGTAAATAGAATATATTTTAAGATTGTAAACACAACTCCACAGCATAACTGAATCACTCAATGGACTATAACTTTGTTTCAAAGAGGTCATGTGTGGAAACTTGTGTGTGGAAATTTGGCATGAGTTTATTAGAGCTGTGTGTGGAGTGCATTAATGGAGGATTCTGCTGCGGTTTGTTGCGTATTTGTGTAACTGGAGTTGCTGCTGCTTCAGGTCTTTCTGCAGCATTTAAAAAACTTTTGGATTGCGGAAAGTTTGCTTCCACGTGAAAACCCCTGCATGCAAGACCGGAACACCCAGGACAAGGGTACAGATCCACCACAGGGCTGCAGGGATGAAATAAAATGGTAATAAAGTTGTCTGCCAAAGAAGCCTGTTGTAATGGAAACTATTATCACCTTCTGGCTCACACTTTCTTAAATAAAGAGACTATATACCACCTCTTGACATCGTCTTGGAGGGAAGAAAACCTAATTACCTAAAGCATATGGAGGATTTCCAAATCCCACTGACACTGATTCAAGGCAATGCTTGAACCCAGTTTTCTCTCTGGCACTCATTCTGCCAGCTGACAATTAATCAGTAGACAAAATGTTACGAGACCGAAAGATGAACAGCAATCTATTTCATTTCTGCTACTTCGATACAGGTTTCATCGCTATGCTGTCATTCCTAAATGAACAATAATAGACAATAATACTGTAGTATACATGAACACACCACATTTCCGTGTATTATGTGTGCGTCATCATACATCTTAATACATTTCTTTGTGTGTTTGGAAAAACATCGTAATGGTCGTGCTCTAAAACCTTAGTAACTTAGTAATCAGGTAATTTATTATAAAAAGTAAAAACCAACTTTTGTTGTCTTAATATTCAGCACACCTCGTGTTCTACAGGTTCTAATTTGCGTTTAAACACAGAATCTACTTTGCCTGAAGAAATAACCTATCTTTATGAATATTTACGTATTAATAGTAGCCACTGGATCTACTTACTGAACATATTTGCATAAAAGTAAGCACATAACAACAAAAAAGGTCATCAAGTCACTTTTTATTGAAATACCAGAGGTGTCAAAATTCATCATTATGAGTACAGGGGAGGGTTGTTAAGTTTAATCAGTATAAGCATTTTTATTACAGCACATATTGGTGTTGGTCGTTTATTTTTGACTCTTAAGACACACAAGGGTTAAAGAATACTTGTATATAAAGTGCAAATGTGATCTAATCTGTCTGTAAAGCTGCTAGTGTTCTTATCGCATTGAAAAGTTTGAATAGCACTTTACAGAAAGTGATCGCAGATTATTTTTCAACTTATTCAACTGTAATAAGTAAAAGCAGTAAAGAGTAAAGTTTCTTTTTCTTTACAATGTTTGGAACACCAACCAAGTCTTAGATCCTGCAGATGTCTGTTGCATTAGTTCTGGTCACGATTCTGAGCTTTGGGCAGCTGGTGGCTCTCATCCTCTCAGCGTGGCTCCCGGACAGAAGGCACATTGTCTGAACGGGAAGTAATGTGTCTCTTTGTTAACTATGTCTGTGTTAACCACTAGTGTTTTATTGCACCTAATGTTCACGTAAATCTGGTTTGTTAGTGGATTGATTAGAAGTCTATATGTCAACTCATCACATCTGATAAACATCAGAACTGTGCGGTTCCTGGTCCACTGGCCTCCATTTAATCAGTACCAGTTTTAAGCTTGTAGCTTGAATCTGACTTGATGTCTTGTAATATGTTCGTCTTCTTCATGTGACAGTCAGAAAACCACCAAAAGGTGTTTGGACTGTAGCCATTATAGCCGCAACCTCTGGCACGTTGCCTCACAGCTTCTAATCAATACTCGTTTTTCTAAAAGGCTTTTGTTGTCTTGTTGACACGGACGGTGATTATCTGGAGGAATGGCTGGAGGGTGGTTTTGATCTCCCGGACTCTTAACAAATTTGACTTCTGTGGCTGCACTTAATGGTCAAGGCCTCGAGCAGAGTGCCGGGGTCAGGCTGGTTCACTAAAATGTGGAACGATGGGTTTAGAAGTACTTTTTGTAAGAGCACAAACACAATCGTGGGAAGTTTAGTAGTCATGAGTGGCACGGATGAGTTTAGGAAGTTGTACCGAGACAAAGTTGTTTGTATGGTTAAATATTAGTTTTATGAGACAAGGCGCAATGTAGCTTCATTTAACAAAAATCTGATTCTGATTAATCTACTTTTTATCAGTTATATTTTTAATATTTCTGTAGAAAGTCAGTCAACGCTGTTTATTAAGAATTATCAAAGCAAACGACATTACTTTTTTCACAGTAGCCGTCCTATGTGATATATTTCTCCAGTCCCATTCCAAATGTTTTTGGTTTTTTGGTTCCCCTGAGGGTTTGGCATCTAAGTTTTGACACCCCATCTAGTTTTTTATGCATAGCAGTTGCTCACATGTGCAATCACTATATTTCACAAAAGATAAATCTATCCGTTAAGGGTGGCATGGTGGCTCATCTTGCAACAAGAAGGTCCTGGGTTTGAGTCCTTGAGTCTTGGTTGTTTGCATGTTCTCCTTACGCCTGAGTGGGTTCTTTTTGGTAGTCGTATGGCTCGGTGGCTAAGTTGGAAGTGGCTCGCCTAACAACAAGCAGGTCCTGTAGATACAAAATGGTTGTACTATGAACTATGAAAGTGACTGTGGGAGTGAACTCTCCAGACACTAGCCACCATCAGCATCACCGGATTCCAGGTCGTTTACCAAAATGCTCCTGTTATGGGCCATTAGTTCTATAAATGCATAAAACTTCACCACTTATCCCAGCAGCGTGCCGGCTCCAGTACCGATAAGATATCAGGCCGATGACAGCGGTTTAATTACGCTAATCCCCAATTGGATTATCATGCTCGAGCAGCTTCAATTCACCCCCCACGGTGCTTTTCGTCAGCACACAGACAGTGGCTGTGACAACGGAACGAACCTCACATCAGCATGCACTCTTTCTATGTCTCATTTGGTGATGAAATGAGTCCTTTTCTTTGTGCCGATGACTATCGGCCATTGGACTGCATCCTAACACAAGCAGTAGCTCTCTCGTGTGTGTGTGTGTTCTCCATCTTACCGATGTCATGTGATTCACAATGATGGTACATTCATTAACAAGAAATAATTCAGCTATTGTCTAATGGGGAAGCACTGTCACTTCACAGCAAGGTTTAATCCAAGTAGTCCGGAGTCTTTATGTTCTCCCTGTGTTGATGTGGATTTACTCCCGGTGTTCTGGTTTCCTCCCAGAGACCAAAAACATGCAGCCACGTTAATTACAGATAAACAATTGCTCATGACTGTATTCATTATGAAACGTGTGAGTTGATGAAGCTTGTCTAATGAATGTAACCAAAGTGTAAAACATGATCTTCAAATCTTAATAAACAAACAAAACTACTTGTGTTTTTCACACAATCATTTTTTCTTAAATATCGTTTAAATTTTTTATAAATATTTTTTAATATCATTAACTTAAACAGGGCGGCACATTGACTTAGCAGTTAGCGCTGTTGCTAGATGAACCAGGTTCAATTCCTGGGTCGACCCCCCCCGTGGCTTTCTGTGCGAAGTTTGCATATTCTCCCTGTGTCTTCATAGGTTTTCTTTGGGTCTCCTTCCACAGTTCAAAGACATGCAGTCAAGTTAATTTGAGCTTTGGAAATCGTCGTGTGTTTGTGTTTATTTGTCTCGGTACCCTGCAACAGACCGGCGACCTGTTCAGGTACTTGGTGTATTCGCCCATTGTGTGTCCCACCGCAGCCCTGAAAGGATTAAACCTGGGTAAAACCAGATAATGGATGGATTAACTTAAACCTGACTTCTTTTCTTCTGCTTCAAATACTTCTGCAGGTCTTAAAGAATTGTGGCTTATATTATACACACTATTTACGCTTTAGTAAAAAAGTACACAACATTGCATGCAGTCTGTGTTTTCTTGACTCTTTCCTCACCGGTCTGATGGCTCTTCGGAAAGGTAGAGGAAGAATAAGGTCACATCCTCCGTTCTGTTCAGCTTTTATCTGGTGAATCGGATTTAGGTTGCATCCCCCCTTTCCTTCCTTCTGCATCTCCTGGGTTTAATCCTTATCTTTTAGGCTAAATACTACCTTTGATGTGTTTTCCCTTCGTATCTTTAAACTGTCAATGAAATAAAAAGAAACTGCTGTGTTAGGTTTTTTTTAATGAGCACAGTCGTTGAAAATGATCGTTCATTTGTATGCTGTCATGTCATCGCCGGGAATTTAAGTACTTGTTTTCGGACTGTGGGCAAACACGGCAGAAATGGAAAGAAAATGCTTCATACCGAAAGCACCGAGACCGTTTCACTTAAAAATCAAACCCAGACTCTTCTTGTTGTGAGGTGACAGTGTTGCCCATCTTGCCACCCTTAGCATATTTTTGGACCATTATAAATTTTTGATAAGGCATTGCTGTCTCTGTCTCTCTTTCTATATTTCTCTCTTGCTCACTCTCATTTCCAATACGTACCAGTGGCCATGTAGAAGGTATTGCAACAGTTGGCTGTAGCCTGTGCTTCCTCCAGACTAACGCTAGAAGATATTTCATATCAAAATCTATAACCGTGACTGAAGGAAGGATCACTACACCACTGTGGCCCACATCATGCATTAAATCGTGTGTTTACTTTTATTTATGATAAGAATTTTAATGGTGGAAGTTCCTGTTTCCACTCAGTGTCAGCTGCGTTTCTGACTTTATTTTACATAATAGAACTTTGACTTTTCTGTGGTGCTTTGTAAACTATTAACCTTTGTTCGTAGTTGTTGTCCACACATTTCACACAAGTCATGATTAATCACAATCAAAGAACCTAAATAATCAGTTATAGCGGTAAACTGCATTTACAGGTCATTAAATAATTAGAAAAATGTTTATTCCACAGTGAATTGTTTTTAGAAAGTCTGTACTGTACAAATGTCTGTACTTAGATATTATTGGTCAATTTTTACTGGTCTGGTCACATAATTTGACAAAAGTGAGGCCCTATTCTTTTTGTTAACAATGAACCTTTACAAAAAACACCAGAAACAACAAGAAACTATTTCCAGATAAAACACACAAAACGTCTTGTAGACCTCCCATACACTGTCGTCTACAGTGTATTCCAATCCATATAACCGCTGTACTTCTATTGTTCCCATGGCGTAAACAGTCCATCCATATTTCTTGTCTGAGCTTATTGTGTCGGTGATGCATGTAATTGATCATCCATTACTTAGTTTTACCACAGCTTCGTCTTATTTAAAAGCGTAACGGTGGGACACACACTGCGCAAATGCAAATACACGCACAGGACAATTTCAGTATTTTAAATTAACCTGACTGCAAGTCTTCGGACTGCGGGAGGATACCGGGGTATCCATAGGAAACCCAAGTAAACAAGAGGAGAGCATGCAAACCCAGAACTTCTAGTTGTGAGATGACGGTGCTAACCACTAAGAAACTGTGCTATTACTCAATAATAAAGTATTATATCTTATGTTTGGGTTCTATTCATATTCTTACATTTTATACTTGAATTGAGGACCTGGATTCAATATTTTGGTTCCCTGATTAGGTTTGATGTTCCAGCCACATCCTATAAATTGTTGTATTTCTCTCGTTTCCATAAATTCTTTAAAATAACGTTACTAACTTGTAGTTGATATAAAAGTCATGTTAAGTAACTAAGAAACGTTGCTGTCTCTTTCCTGTGTTGCCACTCCTTGTTGATACCCTGTGCCATACGGAGCTAGCACTAAAGAATAATTTTAGTATTTAATTTGCTAAATTGTGAACTTTTAGTTGGAAATGTGTGGATTTTAGTGTTGTTTGAATTATTAAGCAAATCGTAAACTCAAACAGTACACAGGAAGTGTGCAAATTATTGCCCCACAGTAAGGTTTTAGGTTTAATTCTGACCTGGATGTTTTTTGTGTGGAGTGTGGATGTTCTTCTTATTCCCGATTCCTCCAACAGTCCCCAAAACAATCCAAATTAAGGTTAAATGTTGACACTGCCTACCAGTAACCACCAGTCAAGAGACAATTTCAGAAACATCCTAATAGAGAGAAATAGAAAGAAATGTGATCTGAACTGTTACGGTGACTGAGTGGGTAGCTCTGTCACCTCTCCTCGTGTCTACATGGGGTTCCCCTGGGATCTCTGGGTTCCACTCACAGTCCAAAAACATGTAGTAAGGGTAATTGGAGACACTGAATTATCGTATAGGTGTGTGCGTGTGTGTGTGTGCGCATTGTTCTGATTCACTGATTAGCATGCATGTAGAAACTGCATACGGCCGCTCCCCACAGAAATGGCATAAACAAAATAAGAATAGTGTAAGTGAGAGTGACTTACACTGTGTATATAGCGATTGAATGCTCTGTCTGTGTATTAATGGTTATCCATGGGCTAGTATTAACCCTGACGGTCGGTTAGAAGATAATTTGCATCCCTATTGTTAGTAGCTAGCAAACTGCCTTTCTTACTCCACTGTGCAGTGATAGTATGTACAAGTATGTCTCCTCTATACTTATGGCCAGGGGTTTTAAATATGACATTTGTACCTATTGTTTGTATTAAATGCAGATGTGTTTTTCTATGGTTCTATGTGTTTTTGTAAGTATACATTTCTGTTTTTTTCCCTGGCTGTAATGAATGTGTGCTTTCTGTTTGGTCAAACACAAGGCCACATTTTACTAGTCCAGGACTCCCCAACTGTTTTTCTTTGTTTGCACCACAGGTTTCATATAAGATATAGTTTCACGGACCAACGGGGGCAGAAGGAGTGTAACAGAAGAACTGTAGAATGAAAATTCATAGCGAACAGCTGACAGCCGTCTTTAACAAATGAGATTTCTAATAATCATGATTCTAATCGCTTAAGAAATCTAATTTCATTTTAAACTCGTTTCATAGCCAGTTGCAGCTTGTTAAAGTTAAAGACATATCAAATGTACTAAAATGTCTGCGAATGTAGATTAAATATGACTCACATAGTCCCACAATAAATAATTGAGATTGTTGTGCAGTGTCCAGTACTGACAATATACACATTTAACATTCACTTTTACTATGAATCGACCGATTGAATGTACTGTTGAGTTTAGGGTTCGGGTTGTGGTTAAGTATCTAGTAATCAGAAGTAAGTACTTTTTTAAAGCAACATACCCAGAACTGCCCCTCACTTCCTTTATCTATGGCACTTCATGGCGAATCTGTGTCTGATTAAAAGGAGGCTCTTACGTGAGTGCCTTACTTTATGTGAAAATGATGTGGTCTGTCAGAATTAGGTTATTCTGGCACTACAGTGACTGAGCCTGAGGCTGTATCCAGAATCGACTTTAGATTTCTGCACAAGCCAGTGATTTTACTCCTGCTCGATCGCATTTGTATTTGTATTGTTTTATATGTGTATATATAGATACTCATATGCTGCTGTCATATCAAAGAGCATCCTCAGCACCGTCTTGCTTACTGTTAAACACAGGATTACCCAACTCCCACTGCTGCTTTTAATGAAGGGTTTAAGCTCATGTAGGCTCCCCCGCTCAAAGGTCACGTGAGCCACATTCACAATCCACTAAATAGAAGCGCTCTTGATGATTTACAAGGTTCAGGAGGATCTGTGGGTGTAAGTGGGAGCCCATCAAAAGATTGCGGCTGTTAGATACTTCGTGCGAAGGGCTTTATCGGCTGGAGGATTAAAATAATTACGATGGGTTCGTTTACTGCTTGTTCCAAAAAAGCTCTACAACTGAATATGTTAGAAACAGCATGTGACTGGCATGTGGCTTTTCAACTCGTCTATGACTGTAGGGCAATTCTCTCACGCTACACACAGTTGAACGCGTGTGTTAGGCATTTTGTTGTTCACCGAGTTAATGTGTGCATATTTCGTCAAGAGAGGTTCGTTTCCGTTAGTGGTCACCGCAGTGGATCGTGATCTGCTTCTTGACAAATTCCCCCCTATTTATTCGGTTTCGGGGGCCTTAGTTTCTCGGTACCTATAGTCAGTGTTGTGCCAGTTCACAGCTTTTCTGAACTAGTTCAAGTTCAGTTCATACATGCTCAAAGTGAACAGTTCACG
>JAOTRQ010099630.1:0-10281 GCA_028565875.1 Hoplisoma paleatum
CCGAAATACTCTGGGATCGGTAACGATCCACAGAGTGACCCAGGGTCGATTTCGACTGGAGGGTAAAAATCATCATACATATATATCCTTACCTCTTTTTATCTCTCATCTATTAAAATTAGATGGAAAAACTTGAATGTGAGTAAAACACAAGTACTTGTGCAAACTATGTAAAAATGCTTATTGTCCTTTGATGGGCTGTTTAGAAGTGGCACGATATAATTAGCAGTCAGCTGGCTGAAGAGGCAAGACTGTTGGCAGACACCGTCAATCAGATTAGTAATGAATAAAGGTTTCTGATCTTACAGAGCAGTTATCTGGTTTCTCTGATTCCATTTAAACAAACACACCTCGTTGTCAGCTGGTTATACAAGAATAATTCACTTACAGGACAAAACATGTAATCTAAGATGGCGTTGGATTGCAGTGCATAGTCAAATAACCAATCAATATGTCTAGACTGTTCTTCAAAAGCCTGATTAATGATGAAGGTGCAAAGCAAAATGAGATTATTTGATGTGTCTACAGTTTTCATTTTTTTCCGGAAAGTAGCATGAGCGGAACAGATCGGGTCTCAAAACTAGCAAAATAGTTCAAATACTCCTATTTTAAGCAATACAAATGAACCAACATACATGTACAATAAGTCTAATTGAACATTTAATAATTTGCATTGACAGTTGGCACAGCCAAAGCATTGCTTTTATGGTAAGTGGTATGTCTGAAATTATGCTCCATCTCTACTAATGCTGACCAAAGCTCCAACTAAGGAAAATAAAGTAATATTTTATTAAATATTAAATATTATAAATATAATATTACATATTTTATATACTCTCGTGGTACACTATTGCATCGGTAAAGAAAAGTAAAGTTTTTTTAGAAGGGTAGGACCAGCAAAATCTCGATCAGATGACTACATAAACTCTGACTAATCTGACAGAGCTTTGGTAGTCATTTGGTAATAAGAGCTGATCTCCCAGCTAAATGCTAAATTTTCCTGGGCTCATAATTAAATTCCAACTACCATCTTAATCCAAACAGTGAGCAGCCCCATCTGTCTGAATCCTCTCAACTGATCTGAACGGGCTAACGAAAGCCAGTTTATTCTACAGCTAGCAATTAAATATTCAAAGAGGGTTAGATTTCACAGCAGAAAGTGCGGAGGGTTGATTCATCTTCTCGGGGTAAAATCCGAGATGAAGACTTGTCCGTGTGCACTATTTATTTAGACGGTGAGAAAAGAAGCAGTAGGAGATGATTCATCTGTTGAGCCAAAGTAATAAATCTGTGAAGGAAACAGCATAAAGACTGAACAAGCCAGTGAGGACAAATTTCAGTTTTGATTTAGCTAGTGGCTAACGGCGAACGCTTGGCTGAATATGTTTGCAGACAATTAATACCATAGAAGTTAAACAAAAAGAAAAGTGAATCATTTCTAATATTTGGTGCTGAGTCACTGACATCGATTCATAATATCGCATTTGCATAATAGATGCCAAGCAAATACATCATCATCGGGCAAGTTGACATTCATTAAATCTATTCATTATCTATTTATTATTAAACTCCCTTACATGTTTAAACACAATGAAGCCAATAACATTACATTATAAGGTAGAAACAAAATGTATATAATATACAATTTAACAATATACATGTGTTTGTAGTAGCTATAAATTGGGAAAGCCATGGCATTGTGTTTAGAGAAATTACTAACTGCTTTCTTGGGCACGGTTGCCAGGGCTACCCAACTACGCTAGGCATGTGCCCACTGCTGCCACCTAGTGTGTGTTTAAATATGTGTTTCACTGCACATATTGGGTTAAATGTGTGCAAAAATGTGTCCACATTGGTAAAAAGTGTATTGAATATGTGATTGTGCAAACACAAAAAAATGTTGTGGTTGTTTTTTTCTGCTATAAATTTTTCACAGCTTTTACCAACCTTTGTATCTAGTGTGTAGTCAATACTTCATTAAAATCTGCTCAGTCTGCTGGGGTCAGATGAGCATACAGGTTATTATGGGCAAAGAGGAAATACTCAGAGAGAGAAAGAACCCAGAGAGACCTGCAATTTCAAACAATATTTCACCCAGTGATGAGACAACAGCACTCGTATCTCTGTTTGCTGCCAGTAACAACATATATTCGCTTGTTTATTCGGACTTTTGTGTGATCCGGGTTAGTATTGTCTCTAATAAAATAGATAAGGTGACAGAAAAATGGTACTGGACCTTTATATTATATATTTTTTGAAATGTAGACATCACTGCTAGCTTTTTCTTCTTTCATTTGCTGCTTCAATTTCAACAATGAACAATGAAGGCATTAAGGTAAATCATGTGCTCTGTAAGCAGTGATTTATACTCGTAGATTAACCTCTAGAATTAATGTCTTACAAGTCATTTAGCCTAACAGCAAAAGTGAATGAATGCTAAACTGTCAGCATTTCCCATACAAATGAATGAATCTTAATAAATTTTTAAACATTCATTAATTCATCTATTAATATATGTTTTTATTAATTATGGTACATAATTATTACATATATTATTACAATTATTACATTGACTTTAAGAATAATGCTATTGGGTAATTGGATTGCCCAATTACTCTTTACTGATACTGATCTGGATTCAGAGACATTTACTTTCTGACACGCTTGCAGTAGTTGGCTGCATTCTTTTACCTGCACAAAAACCTGTTCATATGCGGATCAGCTTTGTGTACATACAGCCACATCCTGATTATTATTATCCCTCAATAAAAAGAGGTTGTGATTTTGGTTACTTCTGAGTAGTCATTTGTTTCAGCCTTATAGGTACTCGGAATGTGAAAGAATGAGTGATGAGTGAGTAATGGCTTTGGCGTTATTATTTATGAAGTACATTTTTCTTATTAAAAACACATACAATGCAAGTATATACAGTATATTAATTACCAGCACACTAGACAACCCAAAATCATTTACTGTCTTATTTTACCAGCTGTGTGAAGATTTATTCACTGTCACCGCTGCTAGTTTTGGCATGCTGTGTAAGCATACATGTGTAGCATTATCCGTTTGGCTCCCGCTGTTTTTGTTTCAGTACGATTTGAAATAGAATATGCATCATCTCGCTATTACACATGAAAGAGAAGCTACTATCAGCTTTTGCTATCCTACACGCTCGTGAAGGGTTCACTCCACCCCATTAGTCTTTAAAACACACACACACACACACACACACACACACACACACACACACACACACCTCATGGCGGGTGACAATATGTTGGTACGGATGCAAAATTGCCTGTCTCAGCAGCCGCCAGAGTGGCTGAGTAAGAAAAAAAAGTAATGATATCAGTGCAATTTTGCATATAAATTGTGCATGAATAATTCATGAAGAGTGTGTGAGTGGCATGTCGAGACATACTTCAAGTAAACTTTGGAAGGAGACAGGTGTTGAGCGGGAACACGTGGATTCATGTATTTAGCTAAACACTTACAACAGTGCATAACCTGTTTAACTGATCTGGAGTGGGTTCATAGACAGGTACACATTATATAGCTAAAAGTTTCCTCTCAACATCTCCTTTTTAATCCAAACTGTTTATTATGATGTTAGCCAACCTTTTGCAGCTTAAACTTTTCCGGAAAGGCTTTCAGCACAATTTAGGAGTGTATTAATAAAAAGAATGTTTAGAATATTCTTTCAGAAGTTTTCTCTTGGGCTCCAAAGATCCTGAGGCCAGGACTGTTAAAGCTGGTCAAGATCTTCCACACCAAGCTTGCTTGTCCATGTCATTATAGGCCTTGGTTATAATTATGAATATTGGAGCATCCGCAACTTATTATATGTATTATACAACATACAGATTTAAATAAATCTGTCCAAAATCTATTGACTGGCTGAAACGTTCAGACTTTCATGGAAGTCAACACTTCCATGGGCTGCTTTAGAGTCCAGTGGCACATGCTTTACACCACTAGCACTGGTAGCCTAGAAGGCAGAGATGTGGGCGATCAACCTTAAGCTTGGTAGTCATGCAACCATGCGATCATGTTTTTGCTCCAGATGATTTGTGTGATGGCTGAATTTATGCTTTGACTCCAGTTTCCAAACAAACTGCACTATACACTTGTATATTTATGACAAATTGCAGATATCATGGCCATCAGATGCTTTGCATTGTGCTTAGTGATGTCACTCTTGGATGCAGCAGCTCACCATGGGAACCCATTCTATGAAACTCTAAACACTGATCATGAGCAAATCTGAAGCCCACATGATGTTTGAAGATTAGTAGTGATTAACTCTTCAGAAACTTGATGACTCCACTTTGTCAAATTGTCTTTAGTAGCCCATCAATTAGTGTCCTTTCAAATCTACTTTGTTTTTGTGGAATATTTATTAGTGAGGAATTGTGACCACTGGATGTGGTTAGGTCACTGCACAGGTGGTATCCTATCATGATACTATGCTAACGTAATTCATTCTTTCACACATATTTGTAGAATCAGTCTGCGTGGCTATGTGCTTGCTTGTTTTACACATGTAGTAATGGAAGTAACGTAAACAGCTAAATTAAACAATGTCAAATTTCTGTAGAGGTGATTAAGAGCTGTTTTTGTTGTTTAGAAGAAACACAAGGTGTTTGTGACTGTGGAAGCTTGTAAAGAAGAATATTCATGCAATTATATTTATGTAAAGCAGAAGTGTTTTAAAAATGAAATGGCAGGTTGGAGATTATGAAGTAAGTTGGGTGGAATGATGATAGAAAGCTTGCAAAGTCAATAAATAAGTGTTCCTTTTTTATGCAGATGTCTAGATGTTTCAATGGCCACAGAGACTAAAAATAAATCTAGGAAAGAAAACCATGATGTCATTCCGCCTCACTCAAGGATACCGTAGATGAGCCTGTTCAACCTAATGTGTACTTTAAAGCAAAAACGGTTAACGAGCCACAGACCACTGCAGTGCTTTGATTAATTCATCCAGCAAGTAAAAGATGAGCTAATTACAGGCGATCTACTAACTCCAAGTCAAAGTGTTTTCCAAAGCGCTCTCATGCTTGCATATCCAAGCAGCCTCAAGTTAGCTTTTGTATACACACTTAATTACTTGTTATCATTGAAAAACAGCGACATGAACAGTGACATGAGACGTAGACATACAGTATAAAATATAACTTGACTGGTGACAAATAAAAAAGTAAAAGTAAAAGTAGAAAGTCATTGGGTTTGCCTACTTATGCCAGTTTTTATGCCATCCAACTTAAACTACTAAAAATGATTAGTTAAATTATTTGATTTTTTAAATTGCTGTTCAATTCAGGCTTGTCTAAGACAGTGTGAGACAGTTTTTACATCAGAATTAGATGCATCATCTTTGCCCAGTCATTTAAATGGTTTTAGGCCAATTATATTAGCATAGTAATCGCTGTGCAGAACACACACTTTCTTAACCATGTTTCCAATCAAGGTTCGGAAAGAGGGGGTGTCAATCCATCACATCTTCCACCATTTACCTGTATGTCAGTTCAGTGTCTCCAATTAACCTGAACATATGTTTTGTATAACAATTTATTAGGGCACATGTTTATATCCCAAACAAGCTTTTTAACACGAAATCACAATAGCTTTATAATATGCAAGCTATTTACAATTCTTACCGCAAAATGTATAAACTAACCTTGACTACAGTGAGGGTAAAGTTCCTATTGAAAAAAAAAACCAAACGAGTTCTGGAGAATAAATGCTCTAGAGATGGCTGAGAAAAAGAGGAAGAACAGATGGTTGCTTGTTTAATTAGAAACCAAATGGAAAGTAATGCAGGCCCACCTGGATCAGCTATTAGATTTGATCCAAGTAGTCCAGCTTCTTTATTCCTCACTACATAATCACACACACACACACACACACACACACACACACACACACACACACACACACACACACACACACACACACACACACTTGCATCCTCTCTTTTTTATTTATTTATTAGTTATGCATTTTTCAAGAATGACAGATTTGGCTAGTTCTCATTCTAACAAAAGAACAAATCCATTCTGGGCAGATTCGCTCAAATAGGATTTTCTATTTTGGTTGAGTTAATCCCATCAATTATACATCGGGTTTGATGGGTGTGTGGTTTGATGCCTTTCCAAACTCTACACAGAAAGGATGAGGCCTACCCAATTTGGGGATCAAACCCAGGATGCTTTTGCTATGAGGTGATGATGCTGCCTACAGAACAATCGTACAAATCGGTAGAAATACATGTGAAACAGACCTAATAATAAGATCACATACAAGTGACCTGTGCAGGACACGTTTGAGTAACTCAGTAAGTAATCTGAACTGTGAGCTTAGATTACAGGGTCCATCAAACACCCCACTAGATATAATCTACTAATGTCTAGAGACAAAGAAAATTGTTGTTAGAAAGTTGTGTTGTGGGTTGTGCATAGCTACCTTCACTTTCTCCTAGCAACAGAGAACAGAACTGCATGGCTATAACTTGCCAATGCTCCTCCATGGTTTCTTAGGATAAAAAAAAATCAGCATGTAGAAAGACCAACCATCTGCTTTTTCTTGATAACAGGAACTTGCTTAATGTGTTAATAGATTTAGCTTCAAGTAAACTTTTAGTTTTTAACCTTTGTTGCTCTTTTTTGTGTATACATGATTATTACCTCGATTGCTACTTCATTGCACAATAAAAAAAACTCAATTTGTGGGGAAACAGTTTGATGTATAATGATAATCATTTAAATCAAATCACATTTGTCACATAATTCACTGACCAAGTGTGCCGCAATCAAATCGAACAGCTGACATCCTGACAAACCTGTGGTGCATCTCATCGTCCAGCTCCCTCAGTGGTCGAACAAGTGTGGCAAATTATCTAGTATTATGCTTTCATTCATTCATTGTTGACTATCGATCAGCTCTAAATCCAGCAACAAACTGTCTTGCTCAGTGTTTACACTGGATTGTAAACACTCCACCAACAAGTTTCATGCTATTTAAAAAAATAAAATAAAATCATAAACTTGATGCCCACTAGTGTCCAAGCAGTGAATTACTTCTCAGTCTATTTCACAAAACTATCTAGATCCATACACACTGCAGTGCATTCCAAAGATGATACATAATGTTTAATGTACAGTCTATAAAACAAACAATATTTTATGTTTTCCCACAGATGCTGAATTGGGTCCAAAACTGGGCAATTAGAAGGACAAATTTGACACTTTCAGCATTTATCAGAGGCCTGTTTTCAAAGCAACTTTCATTACAGATAGACAGCAGACGACAGCAGTTTTCTGATAGCCAGACAAGTGCCCTAACAGCTATAGTACTAGTACAAACATGTATGGGTGATTTCCATATCCAGTCAGTTGAGAACCTTTCTATTGTATACTCACCAAGCCAGATAGACAGTGTATTTTGGTGGATATTGTATATTCTTACATGGGAACCATTATAACTGAGCATCTTAAGTTTCAATGTTTTTGCCAGGAGCATGACCAAAAATCTTAACACCCACTGTCTAAGTTGCAGGCTTGAATAAAAGCAGCTATAAAAAAAGAAAAACAAGCTGTATATCCAGTCTAACAATACTGCTCCAAACTACACAGCTGACTGTATTTAGAAGTGCAACTCTCCTTTAAAAACAAGACCTTTAAAAGGAAGTGGTGGGTCATGAATTATTGAACAGCCATTGTTGGGGGCAAAAATACTGACCGCCAGGACCCCAAGAGAGAATAAACATGAAAAAACACATCCTCACATCTGGCAGACCAAGCTGTTTGGAGCTCAAGGAGTTGCAAATTTCAACAGTTAGATATACCGGGTACAGATTATGGGGTGAGAAAGGGTCGTCTGGGTCATTTCTTCCAAAAGTCAAATACGCTGTAGGGTCAATAGAGTGCAAACATTTCTTCAGAATATTGAGCATCTATATTAAAGCCTGAAGTCAAGCACATAATAGATGACCACCATGTCATCCTTGAGATCATCTCAAAGCTTCTAGTATTCCATTAATTCCTTTATTTTCATAAATACATGGGGAAAATCTCCATACTAACACAAAGATCCGGTACTAGTCCTCTGGGGAATCAAACCTAGGAATTGATTCTTTGAGGCGCCATTGTGCCACAGACTGAGCAATTGAATTGCCCATATAAATGTTTAATATGAAACTAATGTAAGAAAGCATCCAATCCATTCATTATCTACTTTTTGGCCCCGGTTTAATCCTATTTAGGGTCATGGTGGCACGCACACACAAAAAACACTTGCCTCTTGCCAGTCAGTTCCACGGTACAGAGACAAAAAATACAAATACAAACATGCAGAACAATTTCAGGAAACCGGAATACCCAAAGGAAACCCAAACAGACGTGGGAAGAACATGCACACTCAACAAAGAAAGCTCCGGATTGCCTTACTCATGAATTGAACATGAGACTTCTTGCTGTGAAGCGACAATGCTAAGTATTGAGCCACCATGCCGCCCAAGTAAAATAAATTGTTTAAAATAAATCAAATAAATGAATACATGTAATAATTAAATTAGATTATTAAATTAGAACAAATGCAATGATAATAACAATAATGCCAGTTATTATTATAAGTTAGAATATATATGTATGTAAAATGCCGGTCTGTTTGTTTACATTATACCTTGATGGAAAACTTAATTCCTATTAACCCAACTGTGTCCTCACCCCAGATAACATCTGTAAATAATTTTACGTTCACACCACAAATAGTTCACTAAACAGAGATAAGTGAATGAATCTACACAGCAGTTTTATTGCGCAAGTCTGGAAAACGACGATGGAGGAACGGCTATTCATTTCCGTAACCACTTACAAAAGAATTAAATCCCATTGTTTGTACTCATGATATGAGAACATACAGGATGCCAGCAATGCAAATTACTCTTCAATGGCAGGACCTACATGCTGTTCTCCTGGAGAACTCATACGTACCTCATTACTATTTCCATACATAGAGTACTCATTTTACTATCAGTAATATAATACATGCGCCTCCAAGCTGTGTCCATCTCTTCATTCCAGTCGCCTGATTGCTTGGAGTAAGAGGCATCATGTCCTATTTCAGACCACACAAAAGAAGAAAAATCCGGTATCGTATCCTCCAAATAGAACCAAATAAAAGAGAGAATGAAACGAAATCAAAGGAGTTATAAAGCAACCCAGCTGCTGTTAGGATTTGTTTCAGCGCCATCTCCCAATAAAGCAGTGTTTTCCATTCTCCCATTTTTCATGTCACGCCACATTTTGCATCCGTGTAGGGAAAACTAGCTTGACAAATGATAATACACCAAGCACTTCCAGGGAGTTTGTTCATGCGTGAACTGGTACCTTCTCACTACCTCGTTTTAATCAGGCAGAGCCAGCGCTCTCGGTCACACTGGTAACTGTCACTGAAAAAGGTCATTTCTGTCTATCTAACCAGAACTGTGAATACGTAGTAGCTCCTCGAAGTCTTTTTATTAGTCTAGATCAGAAAGCACAAAGGCCTGGTTTAGTTTTATTCTTCGAAGGAGAATGATTAATCCATCTTACGTGAAAACGACTGCTTTGTTTAGATTTATAGGGTGAAAATGTGCTTGCAATCGAAATATATGTTGTGTGTGTGTATGTACCTTGCAACAGGCTGGCGACCTGTTCAAGGTGTTCAGTATATTCACCCAGGGTGCATCCCACCCTGACCCTCAATAGAGTTAAGCGGTGTTAATACTAGATAATGGATGGATGGATGAATGTACGTATGTAAAGTAAATAAACTGATAAACTGCTTAATAAATAAGTCATGAAGTACACATGTAATAAATAAATCTCTATGGTCTGCATAGAAAATAACACAATATTTTGTTTATAGACATTACAAAAGATTTAATAATATTTGAGCAACATTTTTTAACCACAGAGACTGCTTATCATTATGCATTAGCTTGCTTTTCATATCTTACATAAACGTTTCTCTCCAGGGTTTAACCGCCTATTTGTGCCCCGACTCATTTAATTTTAGTTATTATGCACAACAATATGAATAAACATTTAAAAAGATTAGAAGCCATGTTGTGATTCAGTGAAACTTTTGTTTGTATTTTTTATATGAGCAAACAAGCAAACCTACAGTTTTTGACAATAGGCTATACCTCACACACACACGCACACGCACACACACGCACGCACACACACACACACACACACACACACACACACACACACACGCACGCACGCACGCACA
>JAOTRQ010099650.1:0-10280 GCA_028565875.1 Hoplisoma paleatum
GTGTGTGTGTGTGTGTGTGTGTGTGTGTGCGTGCGTGCGTGCGTGCGTGCGTGCGTGCGTGCGTGCGTGTGTGTGTGCGTGTGTGTGTGCGTGTGTGTGTGTGTGTGTCTTTTTACACACTGTCTTTTACACAGTTAAGTCACAATCCACTAGAGGCCGCACTGTCGCCATAGATCATTAATCAGTAGCCATCATTGAAGTTATATAAATCAGCGTCATCAGATTGTGAATTTTAAATTTAAAAGCAGACCGGCGTTACAAAGCACTCGCAATCACGGTCAAGTGTAATTACCGCTACTGCCACACGAGGCCGCCAGAGACTGAGGTGACCCGATGCACCATATAAAACTGTACTGACTCTGAACTAAAGGTGGTGTATAAAATACTATGTATTGTAGTCAGTAGAATTTAGTCACTAATCATTTACACAAAATTACAAAGTTGACTAAAAGTAGGGAATTAGGGAAATCTAAAATCCTAGTGTGCTTACAGCGATGCTTGCATATTTTAATTAAAACGTTTTGGATTTACGCATATATGTATTTAAATATATATATAAATATATTTAAATATTCAAAAGTATAAAAAAGACAAAACAGTTAAGTTCGAAAACGCTTGTAAAGGGTACTTTGCATTTCATACACTAGGTGGCGCCAAATTCAACTCATGACGAACTGAATTACTGTACATTACAACAACAAAGTAACGTATTGTATTGTATGTAAGTACTTGTTGGGGGTAAAAAAGTGAGATAACATAGCAGGACATTTGCGTTACACTGTAAACAAGAATAAACGCGTGTGTAAATAAATATACTCGGTCACTAAGAGCTTTCGGGTGAATTGAGACACACCCTGATGAAAGGGTGAGTTCAGGTACAGCGACTGAGAACAGTTTGGTGGTGATTATTGGTGCTGAGGGTGTGTCCGCACCGCTACTCTGTGTGTGTGTGTGTGTGTTTGGAGGGGGTTTAAACACTAAAGATTCATTTGTACTCACGGATATTTTAATAAAATAGCAGTTTGGTTATTAAACTCACGGGAAACTTGAGTTTCTGGATAGAAACGGAAACTTTTTGCGATATGGGGGATGTTATCTCAAGCCACTTGGATGAAGGCAAACGCGAAATCATTACCGGTAAGTTTTTAAAACACCTTATAACTATTTAAAAGCGTATTTTATATTTCTTCGCTTAACATTTCAAGGATTTGTGTTGATAGAGAAACAAGTATTTAACATATTTGTGTTTATTTCGAGCTAAAATGCTGTTTCTCCCGTGACCAACCACCTTTGACTGGCGGTGTTCCAAATCGATCAATATCGTAATCGATAGTGCACTTAGTAGTGCGCAGATGATTCTCAGTTTATAATGATTTGATTATTGATCAGAAAGGAATCAAGGATGTTATTGGGACGCCGTGTTCGTCCACACAGCAGCAACGTGGCAGTTTCCTGTTCAGGCACTTAAAACTAGCCTTTAAATCACCAATGTTAAAGGTATTGGGGGTTTATTTCTTCATAATTAGGGATTAAACAGCGTTTGAGACCATTTATTGAGTCTTTCAGGTAGGTAGGAGTAACTTGGAGAGGAATTACTCAGACTGGCACATGAGTCTGATTCATACATGTTCCTCAAAAACAAAAAAAGAGGTACCAAATATTTCTGAGGCAGCAGGATCAGTTTATTTGCCTCAATAAATAATGGACACTTAATCCTGTTATGAATATTTACTCTGCGCTTTGAAGTTTAGCTGTAACAATACACTTTTGCCATGTGATTTGGTCGTTGGTAGGTCCAAACTGTGCCAAACAATGCTGCAAGTTTCACCCTGATTTACAAAATGACACCAGAAATGCTGTCAAACGGTGACAGTTTATAACATTTTCCACATTCTATGTATAGATAACGCAATATTAGAAAGCATCGTTATGTCAATATCGTTATAAACTCATGGCCATGTTTATGGTACCTGTATGCCTGGTAACACAACGACAAAACTCAAACTGTGTCGTGATTGTCTGCTTAAACAGGAGAAGCATTTTTCGGGACCTTTTGTAAACATTTATTTGCTGTAATAAATCAGTAAACTGGTTTAATGAATTTAGTTTAGAATGGGTTGTGATCTTATCGTATCTGGTAGATTAAGATCTTGGGGTTTGTACAGTGATGTAGTCAGGCTTGAACAGGAATGTCTAACGGCAATCAGTAGGTTGCTGGTTTAGATATTTATCACGGCCCTTGTTTAGGTGTGGCAGAAACTAAATCCTAGATTAGCCAGTCCATGTAAAATATTTATCTTGTCTTATTTATCTTTGAAAGTTACCAACTGGCCCTCCCAGAATAACCTGGAATTTGGTGGAGCTCAGCGTGTCTGATGGGGTGAAACATCCTGTGGGCTCCTCAAATCATGAGTTGTTTCGTAACAACAGCAATGTGAGGAATCTGGAATCACCGAAAGTCAAGTGTGTGTGTGTGTGTGTTCTGGAGGTTGTTAGACTTTTACCACTGCAACACTAGGGGGCGTTCAGTTTCTGAGGGTTTATGTTTACGTTCCGGTTTTAGCGAAACGTTGTGTATGATTTCAACAACGAATCACGTTACATGTCGGATCGTGAACGAAACGTCTTAAACATCTAGGCACCGACATATACAGGGAGCGAAAACTTTATGTACAAGCGTGCACACTGCATTGTTCTGGTGGCTATAGGGGGTGGCTCCCCCTTGTGGTCCGCGTCATTTCGACGTTCGTAGTCGGGCGAGGCAAAGGATCTGTGGAGAAGTATAAATTGACCTGTAGACTGTCAAGCCGGTCCAAGGCTAAGATTTAATTAGAAATGCTGCATCAGGAAGGGCACCCCCCCCCCAAAAAAAACAAACAAAAACAAAACCCTGCTAGCACACCAGAGCTGACATTTCGTACTCGCTGATTTGCTGTCAGAACGGACTATAAACGTCTGCTGTGGATTCAGCACGAGGCTAATCGAAACGATGAAATTACGACCTCCGCTTGCTGATAGCGTGGAATAGTGTCCCTAGTGGACAAAGCTGATCTGCTTATGAACTCACCTTGTGCATGATGCATCTTGTTAATGCTAGTAAATAGTTTTTGGTTTTAAAGGTCTTAATGTCTGAAAGGCGTCTACAAAGCACAACACCGGAGTGCTCTGATGTGCAATCATGTTGGAAAGTCTAACTCCCCAACACACACACACACACACACACACACACACACACACACACACACACACACACACACACACACACACACACACACAATTTTGGGGGGAAGGGTGGGGGATGTGGGTAGAAACATTCCTTAAAGCCAGACTAGGAGTCCTGCCTATGGCGGGTACACATTCTTGAAGCAGCAAGTACCCCTATTTTGTACCTTCAGCACTTTTTGCCACGGGGCAAACATTCTTCTGCTTCATTTCCTCTCAAAACTAAATCTCGGGTCTGACCTCTGACCCGTTCAGGCAGCTCACGGAGGTAAATAACTATGTAACGGGTTCTAAATTAGGTTACTCCTATACAAACGAGAGCTTTGTACGGAACGTGCGGCGAGCTCCACAGGAACTCCAGAGGAACTAGGCAGGAAGTGTGGGGGTCACTCGGCGTCTAATCTTATCCTTTTATGGAAGATGAGCGAACTTGCTAAGCTGCTAGTGCGCTGAGTAATTATGACGTTCGGTCTTGGACTGAATTCAAGATTGGTGACGACGAGACGAAGAAAATCTTTCAGCGGAACGACGCTGATCACGTCCGTGAGAACACAGTTCTTAAGAATGTTTATGGAAGTAACGATACCATAGCAACGATACCATAGCAACGATACTGAACTACGATACGATTTAGACAGTTTCCTTGTACTGGCTTAGTAGTGTAGCACCGTCACCTCACCCTTTGATCTTTCCAATGCCCTCCTGGGAGTTAAGATTTAAAAAAGAGACTTTAAACTTTTAGTTTTAGTAAAACATTTAATCGATTCAAAATATTTGTTTTTATTTTGGTGATTGCTGCTTTACCTTCATTTCTCGCGTTTTGAAGGCACTTGTGACGTTTTGGGATTTGTTTGAATGAAAAGTGCGTTACAAATAAATAAAAAATAAAACACATTATACCCGGGTAGACCCGGAGGCTTTCTGTGCTGAGTTTGCATGTTCTTCCCGTGGCTGCATGGGCACTCTGGTTTCCTCCGACAGTCCAAAAACACACAGGAAAGGCAAATTGAAGAAACCAAATGATCCACGACTGTTTTCGATGTGACTCGTGTGATAAATGACTTGTGATTCCTGTCACAAATGCTACACAAAAGTGTAAAGCATGACCTTAAAAACATAATAAATAAATATGACTATATATATATATATATTTATTTTTAGTGATTTTCCAGGAACCGACAAACTTGTGCAGCCAGTAATTCTAGCGACCAAATATTTAGACCATAACAGGATCATTTGTTTGATTTAGTTAAGCTGCACGCTTGAATAATGAGCTCCAAAGTGCCACCATGGCTCAACGGAGCGACGTCCGTTTATTAAATAAGTGTTCGGATAGTTCATGCTGTGTTTAAGTTCATGCTACTGTAATGTCACGACTCAGTCCTTGTTTTACTTTATTTTCTTTATCCAAGCACTTTTCTAAACTGACTTCTCAGCCAAGATTCTGGGTTTGATTCTAGAATCCCAGACGGGGCTGTTTGAGTTTTGGTGTGTGTTGATTTTCCCATTCAGATAATTGGGGATGTAGAATTGCCTAGAATGTGTGTGTGTCATTGCGACCAGGGTGCCGTTGTGTGTAACTGGCTATCCATCCAAATGTTTGCCGAGTGTCATACAAAAATATCAGCAGAAAAATGTGGCTCTTCTATCGACTACAGTTGTGTGAATAAACCTCTAGGTGGCGTCTCCACACGTTTTTTTGAGAAACAAGCGTTTTTTTTATTCATTTTAGGCTTTAAGTACAATTAAGTTTCGGTAGATGAGGCTGCGACAGACTCGAAGGAATCAACTGAATCGGTTCGTTTTATTGTCCGACTCATATCGGTCCTTAAACTGAATCAGAATCACTAGCACTAGCACGGACGTGCCTGCAGGGGAAGCCGTATTGTGTCACAGTCATGTAGGAAGATTCGCGTTCAGGTCTCTGTTTTAAGCTCCAAAATACGGACCAGATGATCGGACTGTCCGGTCGAAAACCCAGTTGTAAATGAAAATTTAGCGCCGAAACATCTTCGTTCATTCACTAAGCGGTTATGAGAGTAAAAGTAAAAGTACATCCCAAATCAGGCATCTGCATTCATGAAACTTTAATTACTAAATAAATCAATTTGAAACAAGCGAAATATATATTTTTGAATGCCCACTAATCGAGTTTAATGCCCGCTCTGTAGTGGCATCATTACCCGACACACTCATGTGGAGACGACATTTTGATGAGGTCGAGGTTGACTCGACGCTGATGAGGCTCTCTGGGACGATACAAGCTCACGAAGAGCTCGGCTGATTAATGACCGAGCGTCCGTACATCAGATTCACGTTAGCAAGCGGAAACAGGGCGGCTCATTAACCACCGAGATAAACTAGGACAGTCTGTGGACGGTGGTACCGTTCCACAGGCAACTGTGCGAACACGCTTATTAAACAACACGTCATTTATTAACTTTTCCTGAGTTTTGAATGAAATGAAATATAATGAAATAAATTAAGGGATCATTTCTTTTCCATTTTGAATTATTTACTGTATGGCCCGGTAAATAACTGTCCCCTGGATCGGTGCTGGTCTGTGGTTTGTTGGTTGAAGCTTTTGGTATTTATAAGAGTTCTTAGTAGGAATGTAACCATTCAGCAAGTAACTTTCACTGGGGGAATGGACTCATATTGATAATCGTTTTAAGATGAATCAGTGTTGAGTTTAAACAGCAGGGGGCACTGGCAATATTTATTTTTAGCACAAAACGGGAAGCTCTTTGTTGAAATGAATAAAAAAGGAACCTGTTTCTTCTTCAATCGTCTTCAATTTGATGCTGTTTAAAAACCAATTTTGGAGAATAAGGTCTGAAAAGACTTCCCCTTATTTGTCCGGTCATCCCGCCCTTGCGGAATTTCAGCTCTGATGTGTGTATGGAAGGATCCCACTGTGCCACCTTCAGCTATGACCAGGATCGCCCTCTAGTGTTTGTAAAATGATGATCAGACTATGGAGGCTCCTGAACGTCGTGATTTGGAATCACACAGTCTCAGTGTTCAGTTTCCCAGAGCCCCCTTCCTCCCGAAACGGATCCATGTGCAGAACTTTATGGTCGGGGGCTTTAACCAGAGCTGCATTCCTTTCCCACTGAGGTTTGTGGAGAGGGCAGATCTTGGTATTTCTGCCACGCTTTGAAGGGAGTCATAATTCAACGCTCAGTCAAGATCGCTTCGATTCACTTACTGCGAATCGTCCCGCGCCGGACGGATTTGCCACGTCTGTAACTGCTGGAAACTATCGCCATTTCGGCGACATACGAGGACGTTTTAAAACGATGCAACGTTGAATATAGACAATAAACAGTGCAGCTACACAGCAGTACAATAGATACAAGAGTAAGATTTTAAGAGACGATGCTAGAGATGCGTGAGTCTGAGTAAACGCTGTGTGAGGTCGAAATATTCTACTAGCACTAGAGAGAAGGAAACCGTATATACTCTGTGACCTGTGCTTTTACCGTGTCGGGGGTTACAAGTATTCGTGGATTCGCACAATTCACGGTCGATTCGGGTCCCTAACCCTCGCCAATCTGGAGTGGGCGGTTGTTTACTGTGTGTATTGTATTATAATAGAATATAATCCCGTGGGAACTTAAACCAGGAAGGTTGAAGGTTTCACTGGTTGAAGGTTGATTTTTGGGTCCATCAGCAACACCCCTAACCCGATGGAGTCCTTTGTTTACAGACAAATGTAGTCTGGGGTCTGCGAAGAAAGAATCTCGTTGGACTGTACGTCTGTAGACGTGCAACGACAAAATAAAGGGGTTCAGTTTTCTGTTCTATATTTATCACCAGTATTGTTTACACTGAAAAGAAGAAATAAAGTGTGTCAGAAAAACTCTAGGATTACATTCACCCATTCACTGACACACACACACACACACACACACACACACACAAACACACACACAGGTCGCTCCTTCTCCTGAGGCTCTATCAGTGAGGCTGTATTTTTTAAAGCACCGTTCAGGGCCTCGCTGTTGTACATTACCTTACATGTTCTTTGATGAATGGGATGGAACACACGCCCCTGTGATTTGATGATCTTCAGAACAGGTCCCTGGTTGAAACCCTCATGTAGTCATGTATCTCAGTGGTCCACGGCGTCACCAAACTCAACAGCTGCTGAGATTTTATCCAAAGGGAGATATGGTTGGTCGAGTCTGAACCAAACAGGTGATCGTTATGAGAGTTGTGGTCCTGCTGCAACAAGCGTTTGCTAGTGAAACTGTAAGGAGCCGAGGAAGGAAGTACATAAGAAGTAGCAGGAAGTGACTCACACAAATTACAGCGAGAATCCTGATTGGATGGTTGGTTGGTTCGGATGTATGGATGGTTGGTTGGTTGGGTGGATTGATGGATGGTTGGTTAGGGGAATTGATGGATGGTTGGTTAGGGGAATTGATGGATGGTTGGTTGGTTTTGAATGGATGGTTGGTTGGGTGGATTGATGGATGGTCGGTTAGGGGAATTGATGGATGGTTGGTTGGTTTGAATGGATGGTTGGTTGGTTAGGGGAATTGATGGATGGTTGGTTGGTTTGAATGGATGGTTGGGTGGGTGGGTGGATTGATGGATGGATGGTTGGTTGGTTTGAATGGATGGTTGGTTGGGTGGATTAATCACAGAGTTCATTTTAATATCGTTCATACTGACGAGACTAGAGCACAGATTCAGTGTTAATAAGCCACGCATACCAAGGAAATGTGGTTTGATAAGAAAGTTAACAATTAACGTTTGATTAAATATCTGGTTCGGAAGAGACGGCAGAATGTAATCATTGTAGGAGAGGAAATCAACCATTTACTTTTTAATTTATTGGTGAAATCCATCTTCGTTTAGCTCTTCCATAGTAACTGTTCACGTTTATCGACCGGACTGGTACTTCCCAACCCGACTGCAGCCAGGGTGGCGTCATTGTGCCCAACTCTCAATTGCTCAGACAATAAGCGTGTCCCCTACGTTTATCTCGAGACCGATTCGTATACCCACGTCGACCCCGCAAGCAATTCACCGCCACAAAGCTAGAGGGCGTAAAGTTTTGTCTCATTCGCGTTCACTTTCCGGTTTACAATCCGTTTAGAAATATCGGATTGTAACAAACTTACTTTATTTACCACCGTGTGCGTTGGGCATTTGTTCAAGGCTATCGTGTTTCATCTCACGTCGGTACTGCTAACGGTCCGCGTAGTTTGAACGTTTCGGAGGTTCAAGGGTGTCGACATGCTAGTGTGACCTTATTTGTTGCTTTAGTTTTTTGTTTGATTGCTAAGAAACCAAATACTACAGCCGTCTCAGTAGTGGCTTATTGTAGAACTTGGTAATGTTTATAAAGGTTTCTAGAGGTTTGTAAAGTTTTGTAGAGGTTTGTAAAGTTTTGTAGAGGTTTGTAAAGTTTTGTAGAGGTTTGTAAAGTTTTGTAGAGGTTTGTGAAGGTTTGTGAAGGTTTATAGAGGTTTGTAAATGTTTGTAAAGACAGCTTTTGGAACACCCCTCTAAACTAAAACATAACGGTAGTTGGGTTCATTTGTTTAGGCAAATATTTCAGCGTGTGACTCTGTGACACTAATAACTGGTTTCACCACTTCATGTAGCGTTGACGCATTTATCTAAACGTAATCTTTCACCAGTTTTTAGGTCTCATTATGGTATCTTTGTCAAATAAAATATATATATATTTTATAAAATCCCGTTTTTTATTTCCCTCAAGGGGATCCATAAAGGAAGTGAACCAACGGATGTTCACCACCAACGGTTGGTTGGGTGATGAAACAATGTTTTTGTTCATTAAACATTACAAATCTGTTACTTTATTAGAGGTTCTGTGAGTGGCACCGCCACCAGTCCACCAGTTTTGCGCTCCATCTCTTCTTTATCAGACTAATGTAGAGGAGGATTACGCGCCGGATCTCACAGACAGGTTGACCAAGTACCCGGTCTGATCCTGATAACCTTTGATCAGACTTTATCGTGAGAACCTGAGCACAAGCCAGATTCCAGTTCTGATTGTGTAATTATGTTTGTTTTTCTTCTCGGTGAAACTCTGGCCTACATTCTTCATCGTCTTCGCTCGCTTAAAGCATTCCAAACAAACATGCCAGATTTTCCCCTTGTCCCCGTTATTTTATTATTTATTTATTATAGATAAATAAAAGAGAATCATAATTGCAATATTTAGTTTTTAAGAGAAATAAACAAACATATATCTTCATGTTTTATCGGGCAGTGATGGCTTAGATGTTAAGGTTCTAGGCTAGGGATCAGAAAGTCGCCGGTTCAAGTCCTCAAACTACCAAGATGCCACTCTAGAGCAATGCCTTTAACCCCCAGTAGCTTGAAATGGTATTTAGTTTATTTCATAGTTTATTTACACGTGTGCTAAATGCTGAAACAGTAAAACGTTCATGTGACTGTGTTCATCCTTTTCACTCTTTCTGGGCTCTTGTGCTTCCAGTCCGGACAGCGAAGGTCCTGGACGAGTTCAGGGGTCTGTACGAGCAGCAGTACACCCTGGCTCTGTTTAACAAGGTACGTTATGATGTGGAAGGAGGAGGAGGACCTCAACCTCAGCTTTTACATCGAAAGGTAATTATTTATTACTTTATCACATCTCACTACTGCAATATTTAATATTTGATGTGTACAATAGCTAAACACTGTATATTACACCAGATTTATTGTTGTGGTTGGGTTGCTTAGTTGGTTGCTTGGTTGCTTAGTTCGTTGCTTGGTTGCATAGTTGGTTGCTTGGTTGCATGGTTGGTTGTTTGGTTGCTTGCTTAGTTGGTTGTTTGGTTGCTTGCTTAGTTGGTTGTTTGGTTGCTTAGTTGGTTGGTTGCTTGGTTGTTTGGTTGCTTGCTTAGTTGGTTGTTTGGTTGCTTAGTTGGTTGCTTGGTTGGTTGTTTGGTTGCTTGGTTGGTTGTTTGGTTGCTTAGTTGGTTGCTTGGTTGCTTAGTTGGTTGGTTGGTTGGTTGCTTACTTGGTTGATTGGTTGGTTAGTTGGTTGTTAGGTTAGTTGCTTGCTTAGTTGG
>JAOTRQ010099671.1:0-10279 GCA_028565875.1 Hoplisoma paleatum
GTGAATGTCGCTTGTGCATCAGATTTACAGGCGTGCGTTAATTGCGATAAAATTTTTAACGCGTTAAAATCTTTGTATTTAATTAATCGAAATTAAAGTCCCGGCCCTAATATAAACATTAAACAAACACATACCCCATAACATTAAGCGATTGCTACAATATATTACATATATTGTAATTTTCTAATTTACACTAATGCAAGTGTGATTTTAAAAAGAATAGCGACAAAAAAAATGTATGCCGCTCACTGGTAAGTGTCACTATAATGAGCCCGCGGGCACCACGTTGGTGACCCCTGTGTTAAATTAATCTATTCATCTTTATGCTTATAACACTATCTGCACTGTCTAACTATGTCTTTCACTGGAGGCAAGACAAAAAATTTGCCAGGTAACTATTTTGTTCCGTCATGGATAATGCGATTGTTTGTGAGTTTTATCTTACATTTAAAAAAACATAGCCAATATTGGGCAATCATATTAATATATTTAATCAGGTACAGTTTTAGAATTAGCTGATCACCACAACATTTGATAGACTTGTTTACATATAGACGATGGTCACCTAAGTATAACAGCTTGGAAAGAACAGCTGTAACTACGTTAACATTGATCATATGCAATTATTTAAAGTAAATATTTTGGCCCCCCAAAGCCCCCCGGTAGCACACATGCACCCCACTTTTTGAGAAGGACTGAATTTATGAATGAGTACTGCTGCATTTCATATGTCTATAAAATGTCTAAAACTAATATTGCACAAACACAGCCTGATTATTAATAATTTATTTATTTATTTATTGGAAAGACTCTTTCTCGTGCTATTTAAATTTGCATTTCATACTTATTACTCAGCTCAGGTCAACCAGGGCAGACACTTCCGCTACCATGCTGTTGTATTGAGTTTAGTGAAGTCACATTAATGTCTCAGGCTACAAAGGCTACAGTCTCCAATAATACTTAGTTTTCATACATTTCCCTCTGATACATTTTCATTTTGAGGTAGTATATAACACGTCGGTTTCAGATCCCGCTGCTCTTAACTTGGTTCTCGAAGAAAATGTGCTTCCTCCAGCTGAAGCAACACATTAAGAAGCTTACTCTGTAGCATCGGTTTGGCATTCACTGCTTTTCTAGCTCAGATTGTGACATTCTGATTTTTACAAGGTAAGATGTGCAGTAGCTAAGATTTAAAGTTGATGTACTAAAATAAGTACATTCACAGACCTGCTCACCTGTCCTTGTTATGAATATACAGATCAACATCAGAAATAAGAATATAAATATAAAATTGCTGTTGGTAATATTATTTACACACATGCAAAGATTATGGTTTGATTATGATTAATTTTTTTAAATGAACCTCGTGTCCTGTTGGTAATGCGTCTGACATTCTATCTCGCATTATGCATTTGCTGTGATGTGTGTTTGTGATTTCTTGTTATTCTGTTTTTAGTGTTCTTTGGTTTTAAATAGGGTTTCACAAGCCCTGCAAATACTTAAAACTGAACACATCAGCGGAACACCTGAAGTGATGTTGGAAATATCGAATGAGATGAAAGATAAATTATGTCGTGTTTTACCTGCTTCAATCCATCTTGGTATGGAGCCTCTTGAAGGAAGTTTATTGCAGGTTTGTTGATTGTTTGTTTCGAGGGGTTTCCACCAAGAGTGGTCAGTCAGTGACCAGCTAGGAGCCTGGGAGGTAATTGTTTTTTAAGGACAGTTTTTGTTTATGTCATTGACCCTAAAGCCATTTCTCAGTGGTATTTTATTATTTTATATTTTTGGGGACCTTGGTGTTCCTTTCATCACTCGACTGCTTAAGTGGCCTATAGGACAAAACCTGAAGACATTTAATATTATCTCCGTCAAAACATGTTTTAAACATGGTGAATAGAAATGGCAGCATTACAAAGTCCTAAATGCTTTACTGTTCCAACTTTTGTAGAATGTCAGACCAGTATTGCAGTAGCAGTTGTCTAATAATAAATGAAATAAAGTCTATTAGACAAAACATGAAATACTTTAATTATTTAAATAGACATAATTACATATATATACAATCATATATACATAAAAATTGCAAGGCAATGAGTAGTTATGTCACTGTACAGACTCTGTTAAAGAAACAAAACAACTTTTTTTTGCTTTAAAATAGACCCAGAATACATTTCAAATAATGTAATTTAAGGTATTGTGTAAAGAATCTTGATTTTAGTACAAAAATGTATTAGCCACCTATAATTAATTATATACCAACTGTTCTGGAAGTGAGGTTTTAATCATTGTTTTAGGATTTTAAACATATTACCTAAGAAAATGCTTGACATTGTTGCATGACATTTAAAAAAATCGTGAGATTAATAGAAGTGAATGATAGAGGGATCCAAGTAAAAGTATAGACACAGTAATTAAACTGGCTAAACATAATGTTTTCAGTGGCAAATTCTCAAGCATATATGTCACACCAATTGCTGGATAGAAGCGAACAATTAATATCAGCAAGTTTGAAGTAATGATTTTGAAAGCCTTTATTTTTCTCTGGTGCATATCATGTCCCCCACCTGGACCAGGATGCTTTAGTGCTACCAGTGTTGCCACACTGCAAAACAATATTACAACAAGAAATACGGAAGTAAATGTAAGAAACAAAAAAACACTTTGCTTAAATCGCAGTACCATAGTCACTACTGCAAAAGCTAGAGATGTAAGCCATGTAAAACAAGCTAACAGAAGTCCATACTTATACAGCTTTAGCTTCAGGTAAAAGATTGGATGAATGACTGCTACATATTGTTCTAAACAGATCCAAGTTTGGAGCTTTGCTTGAGCAAGAAAGCATACAAAAGCGAAACCGCTTGCTGTTAAAAACAAAACAATATTTAAATTGTAAAAGAAAAAAACAAAAATTATCGATGTACTTGAAAGTACTGCTGAAATAACCATGTTAAAATTAAGCACATCTGAGGATTTATGGTCTTTATTTATTACTATTGTTTTCAAGCAATGCAACAGACCACAGAGATGAAATGGCAGGATAAAAACTGCTATAGCCATCATACAAACATAAACATCAGCTGAACAAATATCATGTCCTGAAGTGATGTTGGAAATATTGGACAAGATGCTCGAATTATTAAATGTGAATCCCATAATGCTTTAGGGCTCTTCAATCTAAAGATGAAAAATGTTATCAGTATAATATCCTTAGTAAAGTCAAAGCAAATTTATTTGCACAGCACCTTTCATACACAGTGGCAAGTCAAAGTGCATAAAAAGCATTTTAAAGCATTAAAACATTTACAATCGTTTAAACATTCTTGAGATCTTGAACCCCAACAAAATGTATAAATACATGATGCCTCAAAATTAAATTATGTCTTAAAATAATACCTTAAAATTACAGTTTTAACTGCTTGTGTCTGGAGATCAAAAAACATATATTTTAATCTCATCGTGTACAAACACTGCATGTTCACATAATAATTTCACTTGATGAATAAATTGATGTATTTATTATCCCCCTTTATCCAACTGCTTATTTGTTTTTTGTGACATAATGAGAAACTGAATCGTAATCATTCAGTTTTTAATGGGCAAAGCCTGTTTAGAGATGAAGACAACAAACAACCACTTGAGTTGACTTGAATCAGTTGCAAAATAATCATACTTATAACTAAGTTGTTCTTAAAGTTCTTTATAATTTGCTTTTATCAATCATTTTTGGTTACTGCTACCCAGAAATGGTCTCGCATTCAGCACCGTATTGCATCAGAAAAGCTGCTGAATTAATGTTTTGTAGTTGGATTTGCAATAATTTAAGAAAATAAAATCCTAAATATGTACATTTTTTTACAGATATATTTTAACATATATGCTACTACAAAATACATGCAACTACACTGCTTTCAAATATATTTGGTCAGGAATTAAGCTTTGTTTATAATGTGTAGATTTTATGTTTGTATTTATGAAACTGAAAATTTATTAGTTTAAATTTATGTTTTACTACACCCAACATAAATCTTTTTCAATAATCAGAGAAATCTACTCATATTGTATTATATACATTGTTTATGTGCATAGTTTTTGTACAGTATTTTCTGCCTATCTGTAAATTAATTACTGTATAGCACGTCTGCCTGTTGCAATTCACAATAAACAAGTAAAATGAGTTACCTGCTGGAAGTGAAAATAGATATGTGGCAATATGCTAGATAAAACCAAAAAATCATGAAATGAACAGACAATATTTCTGTCCTTTTTAAGTTAAATAAGAACAATGTTTGTTATTGAGATTGGAACTTTTATACTGTATTTGAATTTCATTACTAATTTGCAATTCATACTTACATAATTCATTTTTACAATGCCTCAACTGATGTCTTCATTCACACACATTTGTAATCTCTCACCCTAGCCAACAAACAAATCAGGACTGCTAAAAAAGCAACAATCAATTATCCTCATGTTATTATTTTTGTAAATACAAAGTTGTGCATCTGTTAAAGCTGAAAACAAATATTTTGTACATAAATAATGCATTTTGTTTTTAAAGACTAAAAAGTCTACAAAATTAATCTTTTTTATGTCCTTTAAAAACATATGACTCACTATGAGCAGGTGATTATTTGACTAATGAAGCGTTTAGAAAGGAATTGACCAAATATTTATTTGTTGCATCACAAAATTATGACCACTAGCTAATATCCAAAATAACCAGTGCAACTGACAGTAGCTAATAGGAATGTGACCCATTGTGGAAAGCTCCGTTTCAGCTTGTTCGTATTGTTGTGTCACATTGTATGTGACTGACGTGGCTGCTCAGTATTCCAGGTAGCAGTGCTCCATCACTTTAGTCTTTATTCTATCTGTGGTTGTCCAGATCACGTGCCTGTTGCCCTATAAGGTCCGGTGTCACAATCTCAGGCCTGCTTCACTTTTTGTCCCGGGTTGTTATGTTCTGGATGAGCCGCAGTTTATGTATCTGTCCCGTTATATCTATAATTTAGAAAGTTGTTCAAATACACACTGTTTCAGGCCTGCTGTGCTCTTTATCCCAGGTTGTTTCATAGTTTTGGGGTCATGTTTTGGGGTCATGGTACCTTGGTACGCTGGATGTCGTTCATGTGTATCTAACCTGGACCGCCAGTCACTGCTCCTGTGTTTGTCTACACTGGTCCACTGGACATTGCTCTTGTGGCTTTACTCATCCTGGTCCACCCGTGAAGTCTCTGGATGCTGTGTCACTGTTTTCCCTGCTTCTTTGGACGTCTCTCTTGTGTCTCTATCTACTGTGGTCTACCGGGGTGTGCAGAATCCCTGCTATAAAAACTGCTTTAGCCATCATATAAACATAAACATCAACTGAACAAATATCATGTCCTGAAGTGGTGTTGGAAATATTGGACAAGATGCTCAACTTATTAAATGTGAATCACATAATGCTTTAGGGCTCTTCAATCTGAAGATGAAAAATGTTATCAGTATAATATCCTTAGTAAAGTCAAAGCAAATTTATTTGCACAGCACCTTTCATACACAGTGGCAAATCAAAGTGCTTCACATGGGGAAAAGCATTTTAAAGCATTAAAACATTTACAATCGTTTAAACATTCTTGAGATCTTGAACCCCAACAAAATGTATAAATACATGATGCCTTAAAATTAAATTATGTCTTAAATTATGGTCCACCCTTGAAGTCTCTGGATGCTGCTTCTGTGTCTCAGTTTTCCCTGCTTCTCTGGGTGTCTCTCTTGTGTCTCTATCTACTGAGGTCTACCGTTGTTTGCAGTATCCCTTCTGTGTGCTTGTATTTAATGTGCCCTGGTTTTAAATAGGGGTCTTTTACCATCCCTAACAGCTAAACGGACAAGCAGTGAATTAAAGGGTCATAATAGTATGTGACTGCAGTGCTTCCCATAGCCTCTGGAGAGTGCTAGGATAAAATGCCATAAGTTTAATCAATATGCCATCTGGACAAAGAACTTTGTTGCAAAAATAGCATACCTGCTGTTTTCCCTTTCTGTAGCTTGTTCTGTGTTGCCCATTCACTGCTCAATGTAAAATGACCACCAGATTTATAGTAATTTGTTTTTATTGATGGTGACCTTTCATAATGCATGTTGACCGATGACTGACATCAGCTGTGCTGTTATCCAGTGAACTGTTCTGTATGCTCTTAGTGATCCAGTTACGTGCATTGACTGTCTTGTGCAATCTAGGTTTTCATCCATGCTAAAGCAGCTGATTTGTCATTTTTGTATCAGTATTTGGGCTTCATTATGGACCCCCATGATCTATGGATCCCCCCTCCCCCAGTTCAGGGTCATCCGACCTCTCCTTGTTAGTCCGTTCTTGTCCTGTTGGGTTCCGCTTTGTTGCTCCAGGGATCTTTATATGCTTTAATTTATGTTAAAATCTCTTAAAATCTTATTTCATCCTTGTGTAACTGTCTGTGTTTAGCATGCTCAGTTTTAAGGTTCCTATACATTCCCAAATCATCAGTTCCTAACAACAAGCCTGTGACAACAAAACTCTAAACACATTTTAATGTATATTTTTAACGAAATATATGTATATATATATATACACACAATGTTCATAAATTATTAAAATAAACTTAGTTTACGCTTAGTTTAGTGTTCTAAAAAACCGAAATAATAAAATAGGTTCCGAATGAACCTATTTAGCACAGCGCAGGTCTAAATTTTTGTAAACCAGACATTTCAGTTTTAATTTAACTTAAAACCATAGTTTCCAGTATGTGTAATTAAATGTAAAGTAAAATGATTCAATGTTGTATTCACCAAAATGAAATGAAAAACAGAAAGTTTGCAGAGCATATATTTTGAATTCTCGTTATGTTCTTTTTCTCAGAAAAGGTGATTATTTGACTAATGGTAGTGGTAGTTATAAGCTAACAAAACAATGCTAACAAAATACCATACTCATGCCTATTTATCAACAATATTTTTAAAGCTCACCCTTACTAAGAAAACAAGGACACTTTTGTTAAATCCATTGGACATTTTGATTATAAATACATTTATTAAAAACATATTATTTGAAAGGTTGCCATTATCATTAATTTGTCATACGCATGCCAAAATTTTTTTACGTTGCTTTCAGTCAGAAGATATATATCCTTAAAGTTGGGCATTTTAAAATGTATATACATACAGTACATAGAGTGTATACAATGCAGACATTTATATATACAGTACATACAGTGTAGACACCATATATAGTAGTATATCTTCTGAAAATAAAAAACAAGAAAAAAAAACTCTCTCTTTATAGCTCTGGGACTTTCTTAACATGGAGAAATTTACATTCACCCTATTGTATAAAAAAGACAGTGAGCCACCCAGTACAGAAAAAAGTAATACAACAACATTGAACATTACCTATACAACGAGTAACAGTATATAAATAAAATCACAATACATACAAAATGTCAGTACATATTTTACACCGAGAAAAAGCATGGCTTTTTGATTAAACGAAAGAGATAAACAAGTGAATGAAAGATAGATCCAAACTGAAGTAAAGACAACGATACTGATCCATATACACACAATGTTTTAAGAGGCAAATACTGCGACCAAATTGTGACACAGATGTGTGGACAAAAGCGAATTATTACCACCACCAAGGTCAATGTAATAATTTTAAAAGCCTTTAGTTTTTTAAGGTGCATTTCACTTATCTGCCCCCCACCTGGGCTCGATTGCCATAATGTTGTCAGTGTTACAACACTGCAAAACAAAATTAATAAAAACAATCCAATAATATGTATAAGAAATACATAAATACCAAATTTATGGAAGTGAACTTCTATCATGCCAAAAATTAGGGATATAATCCATGTGAGGCTGACTAATACAGCTCTATACCTAAACTGTTTTATTCTCAAGTAAAATATTGGATGAACCACTGCCACATATTGTTCCACACATATACAGGTATGAAATTGTGTCTGAGCATGTAAAAAAGCATTAGTCAGTATGTTGCCTATAATATATAGAAGCCATTCTGTTGGATGTAAACTGAATATAAACAGAATAATTGGTGGTGTACATAAAACAAGTGATGCAATAATAATATTAAAATTAAGCACATTGGAGAAACTACAGTTTTTTTGTGTGGTCAGTGATGTCCTGCAGTGCCACAGAGCACAGATATTCAAGGGTAGAAATAAAATTGCTAAAACTGACAAACCAACATAAACTTCAAATGAACATTTGTTATAGCTTTCGGTTTCTTGTAAAGTAATGTTATGTTTATTGGATGAGATAATGGAGTCAATGTCAAAGCTCGTTTCTAATACCATGATGTATATATGAATGTTTTCTTTAATCTGTTGATGAAAAACTGAAAATGGAGACAATTGATTAAAACATTGTTACTAATATGTGTTTTTTATTTTGTATAATCAATGCCATTTATGAGATTATTATACTACCTGTTAATGTGGAGAAGCAATGTAGTTCAGTAAGCTGATGTTGTATCTGATACAACAAAGAAATTTGTTGAGAGATTTGATATTTAGTTTATACAGGTTGCTATCACCTTGCTATCAATGTGCACATAAAACAATTTGTTCATCAGACAGATTGGGTGGGGACATCTCAATCCCCTGAGCAATGGGTTTAAATAAATTCAAATGCCAACACATCACTGCTGAATTAATTATACAAAGAATAATAAAAGATTTCAGTCAAACACTAATATGTATATAATATCAGGTGTGCGTGGTTAATGTCAGAACACACTTGAAAAAACAAAACATTAAATATTGTTAATTATGGCAAAGTAATACATTATAAAATTCTCTCTAGTCTGCAATTTTCCTTAGTATATAAAAATGAGTCAAATATTAATGTATATTACACTGTAATACACGATAAAATACTATAACTGACATTAAAGGCAATTCTGCAAAAAATATATTAGACAGGTGCATCACGTATTTTTTACATTAGTACATTAGCACATTAGTAGCTGAAAAGATACCACACAAATTGCCTCATAAAAGAAACTAAAAGAATAAATGTGGTGGCACTGCTGGGGATTTTGGGCCTCATGAAAAAATATTACTTGGTGCTCCACCACCCCAAGACACACCAGCACTAAATAGTTGAAACGCTTCATATGAAAAATTATACAGAACACTTAATTATTATTATGTATTTTTGTTACAGTTTTTAATATGTAACAAACATTAACAGTTAAATGTAAAGCAAAAATAAAAAATAAATTAATAAATAGAAATGTTAAATAAATTCATGAAAATTCTTATGAGTGTTTGGCAACAGCAGAATAAAAAAAAACTACTTTCAAGCAAACCAGTTGGCAATATTAATCAATAACAACACGGACCAACATGACTTGTCATTAAGAAAAGCAGCATTTATCTAATGATATTCTGAGTTTTTGTTTAGCATGGAAATGAGTTTATTTTAATAAATAATAAAAATGTTCAGCTTTGTTTGGCTTGAGATCTACTTACTCAGTCGACAAGTAATATATGATTTACTTTATCTCTATCTAAAGTGAGATATGAGGTCAACATCATTGTTTCAAACTCACAGCTTTCACTTGTCAGTAAAGCTGAAACCTTATCATTTTAATGTAGAAAAGAACAGATTTGTTCAGGAAAATATATTTTACCATTTTCATCAACAGCAACTTCCAAAACTGCCCAGTAGATGACATTTAAAGATTGTAACACACACAGTTTGGTGTTCTTATCTAATCCCATGACTTTGATCTGTCTTGGGCCAACTACAGCATAATCTGGTGTTAATTATTGTAGAGTTCTGAAAAATGTCAAAAATGTCAAAAACATAAATGGGTACCTTTTACCATTTTTTATTTTTGTTTAAAAATATACACAAATATTATATTATATTATAAAATATATACTGATTGTGGAGGACATTTCATGTATTACATCTAATTAGTCTACTCATATTAAATTGTGTTAAACACATTATTATTGATCATTTATAGTACTTTTTATTACGGGTAGTAATTACATTTTAATGGCATACGTTACTTGGATATAATACTTTATGAGTTCGTTATTCTTAAGACCTAACTTTGTACCAGGTCAGTCTATTTCTACTTAATCTTGTTAAGTTGAGAGAGAGAGAGAGAGAGAGAGAGAGAGAGAGAGAGAAAGAGGGTGTGTGTGTGTGTGTGTGTGCGCGCGTGTGTGTGTGTGTGTGTGTGTGTGTGTGTGTGTGTGTGTGTGTGTGTGTGTGTGTG
>JAOTRQ010099681.1:0-10279 GCA_028565875.1 Hoplisoma paleatum
TAGATAGATAGATAGATAGATAGATAGATAGATAGATAGATAGATAGATAGATAGATACTTTATTAATTCCGAAGGAAATTGAGGCCTCGGTAGCAAGTTATATGAATCAAGACAGAGTAATTGTACACACAGTACAGAGATTTACATGATACGCATATATAAAAAATTAAAATAAGGATAAAATAAACTTAAGATGTGCATATTTATGCATATAAAGTGCGGATGTGCTGTTAGTGCCACATCAGCACTTTATATGCATAAATCTGCACATTTTAAGTTTATTAAAATGTTTAAGGTTGTGGATTAAGAAAAAGCATTAAAAGTGAGATTAAAAAAAGACAATATTATTGCTTAAAATCGTCACTGTCAAAAAAGGCGAGTAGACACAATGACATTACTGAGTAACACTGGGGAAGTACTCACCTGTATTCCCTAGACTGCAATTACTGCAGTGAATCATGCCTTTTCCGGTAAATGCCACCACACAGATTCCTGGTAGTTAAAGTCAAAGACCACATTATTCCTGACACACTCGAATATTTCAGAACGTTAAGTTTGTTTTATTAGACGAAGAAATATTACGCAATTGTTTTAAATATTTAACAATCGACGTAAAGGGTGTTATTTAGTGATATTGCAAACCAGCCAACCACAATTGTTCAAATTTATGAATGAAATAGTTTTTGTCCTGATTTCTCTTACTTTTTTCGTGTTTTGTGGCACTATTAGTACATGACATTTGTTTGCCTAGATTATTTGATATTTGGTTTAATACATGTCTAGTGCTGGAGTAAATGTATTATTTTCTGTAACAGACATGTATTACATAAGGAAACACATTTAGAGAGATTTCTGTGTGGCAGTTTGTCACGCTAAAATCCCAACCTATGCCTTAATGTCAAGGGTATCATCATACAGGTCACCCAGGATAAGTACAACCATGTGTAAAAAAAAAAAGTTATATATTGCTAGAGGAATATTTTTTTTTTACCATAGAGAGATACTGTGTATTGAAAGCACACAAAGCCACCACAAGTATACCATTTATAATATTAATAATAATAATAATAATAATAATAATAATAATAATAAATAGTATTACAGAACAATCCTAGATTTCAAATGATTGGTTTTGATTATAATAATAATAATATTGTGACAATAATAAGTGACAAAGGTGATAAATTGCGACTGCTAATTTTAATCGATCTAAACTTTAATTCACATTTTACGGTAATGACAGAATTTACTTTGAATACTAGGAACTTCTGGAAGATGTTATTAATAGTCAAACAAGCGAACGTGGAGTGAGGACAGATGGGGGAGTGCTCTTCTTTTTTACAGATCCATGAAGTGAAAGGCTATTTTTTATCCTGACCCCTGATGGGATGATTCCAGTATAGTGGAGATGAGCGCTAAGCATACTCAGACATTGGGACTCAGACATTGTTTGGTACACCCCATACCAAGACAGATTGTAACATTTACACATTGATCTGTTAACAGGATGGTTAGTTTTTCCATCGTTCTGAGACACAAGCTGAAACCGTGACAGATCACAGGACAAGTTTTTGCTCAAAACCCAAATCACTATTAGAAATAAGAATTGCTTTATGAAAAATAGCCTCTGTAATGATTAGATACAGTGAAAGAGACAGATTTTGGCCTGATGACAGAAGCAAGATGTATGGACACGTGGAACAATGCACGAGCCATTAAAGTATTCTGAAGTCCCGAACAGAAGACAGAATGTTCTAGAGAAACACTTTCCACATGGTCACAAAGAGAAAATGAACTTGACTGCACTCAATAATTACATTGTTTTTCTAAAGATATTTTTATTCACAAAGTAAATTGTGAAGCAAAGATTTGCCTGTGAACTGCCATCCAAACCGTAACAGGTCTACCAGTCATGTTGATCTGCAGGAGGAACAGCATCGGTCCCCATCGGTTCAAGGAAAATATGTGCCATCCTGCATATTCAATAAGCATTGATGGATATACTTCTACACTATATATTGTAAAGACTGATTTACATTGTTTATACCCTAAACTCCCTAAATTCCAAGAACCCCTTAGGACCCACATTGACCAAATGCCATAATGACATTAACACAATAAGGCATAAAGAACAGAACAAAAAAACACGACATTAGAAAAAAAAACTGTAATGCTGTGGTATAAATCCAAATTAATTCATAAATGTTTTTGACTTGTGTAAGTGACATAAGCAAATTATTGGGTGCAATATTGCAATTCCGCTGAAATTCTTTTTAAAAAATCACTTTTATTTAAATACTTATTGTACACAGAAAACAAACGTCATGTATCATATAAAATTCTTTTGAAATGATATACAGTGTATTTCTTTCACGGCTCTATCTAGCCATCCTAGTTGTTCCCGTTAGGTGATGCAGTTGCTATGGTGATGCGTGAGTCTGCACACTTTCTCTTCACTTCTTGGATGGCTTTCTGCTTCACTAATCCAGTACCAGCATGAGTGCATTCTGTCAAAACCATGTAAAAGATGCTTAGTACAGAACCACCCAGCGAACTACTTCAGGTTTAGACGTTCCTGCAGAAATGTGTCAGTCTTGCAAAGCACTGCTGCTGTGTTTCCATTCCCTGTGTGAAAGATCAATATCATTTCTCTTCTCAGGTTGTTTTGGATGAACAAATGACGGACACATTCATCAGGAAAATGGTGCTACATAGGTGACGTAAACATGAATACTCATATTTGTGTTTATATTGAATGTTGTGTAACAGGAATGTTATATGAACTATATGTTGGTGTACTGAGATGCTTATAAATGATGTTGTCTTGACGATTTGGATGAAATAAATATAGTCATTTATAATCATCTCAGTACACCAACATATAGTTTACTTAACATTCCTGTAACGAAACATTCAAATAAACATAAAAAATAATAAAAATGTTAAAATTAAAGATTAATACTCACGTGTTTGATTTAGATCAAATAAATATAAACCCATAACACGTCTGCTTAAGTCTGTTAAAATAATCTCTTATTAGCATAACTTGACAGATAATGTGTACATGCATAATAAAAGAAAATACTCCACCAATGATGAATACGGTTTTAGGAAATAATGTGAAAAATATGACATTAAAAAGAATAATAAATCCAAAACAAATTAAATACATTACAAACTCATGCACTCTGTATTTTTCAATTAATGTAATAATGTATTTATTACCATGACTTTAAAATTCTGTTCTAAGCGCACATCTGGTATTTATCTTTTTTTTTTCCCCAGAGGCATTTATCAGACGTTTTATATCCAGCCACCACTTACATGTTATTTTATTTAATTATCCATTCAGCTAATAAAATCTCTGCAGCATAGCAAACACACGCAGGTCAAGAGCTTCTGTTAATGTTCACATCAAAAGAAAAATGCAATCTGACTCGCTTTGACCATGCTTTGCATGATTGTTGGTTTTCGAATGGCTGAAACTGAATGTCAGAATCTCCTTGGAATATCATGCACAGCAGTCTCTAGAGGTTAGACACAATATTGCAAAAACAGCCAATTACCGGCACTTCTGCAAGCGTAAATGCCCGGTGGCTGAGAGAGCTTGTATTAAAAAAATTGTGCAGATTGGTTCAAACTAACAGGAAAACTACAGTAAATATTAAAATCACTATTTACAACCTTAGTGGACAGAAAAAACATCCACACAACATACAGATTGCAATGCAAGAGCAGACAGAATTGGATCAGATTTTAGGCATGCTCTTTACTTCATGTGTTTGAGGCTTTCAATTGCATGGCAATGCAGATATTAAGAGAGATATTTAGGCTAAATGTCTAAAATAAAAACCAAGAGAGGAGTGTGGCAGAGGGGTTAATTGCCAGTCCTCAAGAAAATAAGCAAAGGTCATAAAAGACCTATAAAACAGCTTAAGTGTTGCAGAAAGTTTCTTCACAAGCTATTCCATAAGCTAATTCCTATTAGAATTAAATAGAAGCCAATTAACTTGAGAAGTCCAAAGCAATTCTGTCCATTTAAACACTTTTTTAAAATTAAAATTGGCTCAACTCTGCATCTTGGAATCTTGTGTTTTTTTTTTCTTTTTAATTTGTACCTAAGAGGTAAACTTGAGGTTTTCAATGCACCAGGCTTTGGCACGAGATATAGATGTAGTCTTGTATTGAAATGATATGAGACTGGGCAAGAATATTAGATTATTCAGGGGCTGTTCGGTTGGTGCAGCAGTAAAACACAAGCTGAACATCAGAGCTGGAATCTCGCATAAATCGTATCGAGTCTCATTTCTGCTTCCCTGCCAACAATTGGCCTGTTGTTTATATGGGGCGGGATTATAAAGCCCTGTGGGATGCCAGTTGAAAAATTGCATGAGCTAGAAATTCCTCTCCAAGACACCTGGTAAGACCATCAATTTAAGTAAGAATCTATTTACTGACATGCTGGGCTCATTCTCAGACCTTGACGCTGTAAACCACAATTTTGCTGCCCATATTTTGCAGCCCAAAAAGATCCGGTATGATAATAGTTTGGCTTATCTGGTAGCTTGGAACTTTCAATAACAGCCACAAGGACATTTTTTGTGCTTCAAAGACTGCTGGATGTCATCCTGAGAAGGAAATAGAGATAACTGTTTATAGACAGCATGTCTTTGGATCCTGCTCAGGAAGAGGATGAGCAGGATTGTCGTTTTTGATGTCTGAGGTGCTCGCTGTGGGTTTCTGAAGAAGAAGGAAAACACGGACTGTCTTCAAAGTGGTTGAGATATTGCCAGATTTGGGGTTGGATGTGATAAAGGGAAGAATGGAACGGAAATCAGGTTGTAAGTTTGCCCCAAAAAACAAATGTTAAGAACCTTCTCTGCCTAGTTGGCAGCTTTGTGTTAGATTTAAGTGCAGTAAGTTTGTTGGACATGTCCTAAATGATCATTGGAAGATGAATTAGGAGGAATGAAATTGAAGGGATATAAAGAATTACAGGGTCCACAGTTCACTATTTAGACATCTCGTACTCCAGCCTGGTGTTTATTCTTTTCTTATATTTATTTGTGATGCCCATATTAGATGTTGCCAGTGCCACAGCAGATCATGATACTTAGTATTTGGGACCAGTACTACAATGCACTGGTTTATGCATCCTAGTGGTAACTCATTGTCTCCAGTTAACCTTGTTGCTCACATTTAAACACACAAAGACGTCGGGAGAACATACAAACACCACACAAAAAGGATTCGCCACAGTGGACCATGAACCTCATTATTGATTCGGCATAGTTTTGACACCAGATGCCCTTCCTGACACAACCCTCTTATTAATCCAGGCTTTGGATTGACATCACAATGCAAGATTTATGCATCCCGGTGAGTAAAGTGACGGCCGACTGAGTTTAAACTCTTTACGCTGGTGTGCGGTGTAAAATTCCCAGGACTCCACCGGAGAGTTCTGAAGGCTTATCAAGTACAGAACTAGGTTAAATCTAATGAAGGTCTGACAATTCAGCATAGGGACTTAAAAGGATATCGTTTCAACTGAATACTGAACCATGTGGGATGCCAGTTAAAACACTGCATGGTGTGGGTGAAATTTCCTTCAAGACACCAAATAAGATCATCAGCTTTTCCACTAATCAGAAACGTATGAGGAATATTAACATTTCCAGTTTAGCATTCTTTTTTTACATTTAATGGCAATGTATTCAATTGATCATGTTGTTTTTATTCTATAAATTCTCGAATAAGAATGCTAGATTGAGTTTTTAACAGCCAGCAGGATCAGAATGCCAGTTAAATCAGATCAGTTAAAGCAATCGTTGTTCATCGTTTCTTACATTTTCTTTCTTTTAACTTTTTCAAAGTGATCTAAATTACTTTGCTTCTACATGATATCTAATAGACAAGAATCATGGTGAGATCTTTTTTTAAAATCTGAAGAATAAAGGCCAGATATGAACAACTGATGAAGAAAGTGATAATGTGTTGCTAGATGTGTCATGCGGGAGGGTAGAAAAAAACCATGACTGGGTGTGATAAGATAGTTAAGAAGAGGAGGACAGGGAGATAGCACAGAGGGTGTGAATAAAGCAGAAAATAAGAAAGTATATCTTAGTTTGGTGAGAGAAATGTGAACGCTGGCTTAAGCCGGCCTGGGTGGACGGAGAAAAGACTTTTATGTTATGTTATTTCTTTAGTGGTATTTTTTAAGAATGTGACAATAGAAGCAAACATCTAATGATGACTTTTTTATGAAGAATAAGAAAGGTTTAGGCTCATCTAATGACAGGTTAAAGTCTCCAAAGAGGAGCGAGAGAATCCCCATCTGCACTTGGGCGGAGGGGGGAGGGGAATACACACCGTATCCAACCTGTCTTTGAAATCTCCATGTGAGCCAGGTGGCTTGTGGGCGACAATGATCTGAATGCTAATAGGGAGGTAAAGGAACCAGTATGGAATGGGAATGGAATGATAAGATCTTGAGATAGGAAACAGGTGTGATGCTTCTTTTTTTGACAAAAGCAATTTTCAAAACACCATGATTGCCAGATTCTTTCAAAGAATAGAAGATTGCAAATGAAGGGAATGGAGCCGCCGGTATAGTGGAATTATTTCTGGAAATCCATGTCTGTGGTTATGCCTTGGATGGCAGGGTGACACTAAGGTCAGATATATGAACAAAGATTAAGTATAAGCTGTTGGAACTTTTGTTCGGCTGATTCGTGCATTAAGGGTCGCCAGAGTGGAAGATGATCTGCATTATTGAATTGGCACTAAAACGCACTTGCGATGGTATTGCCAAGACAACTTGTGGTACTTATTGGTACTTGTGGTGTTCATTGGACAGACAGCTATTTAGAAGCGTTTTTGATGCTCGTAAACAGGCGGAACTACAGGGACTGGAGTAAGGAACACCAGCGTCAAGATTCGGAACGCCAAGGTTTGAGAATAAGTGCAATAATATATACAAAGAGATGCACTGCATTCGGTACTGTAAGTGGTTGTAGAACCAATGGAGATCTTTTAGTTGTGTGCATGAGGTACAGATCAGGATTTTATAAATACATAAAACTTGGTGTGAGCTAAATCATTTACATATCGGATCCGTTGGACATTTGAAGCTTTTCTACCAGAGGCAGCTTGATATGCTGAAATCCTGTAATTATGCTAAGTCTGTAATCGACATGTGCGGCATGCTGTTTCAAGCTCATTATTTCATACATTCACTCACGAAATGCCTTTTCTACTGCCTGTTTACTATGTTTTGCTCCATCTGTTGAACAAAAGAAGAACATTTATAATTGTTCTGGTTTACAGTGAAAGCTGCAGGGCTTTGGTTTTTCTCAGACTGCTCTTTAACGCATATGAAAACATACACATTTGTAAAACCTGCACGTGTCATACAACAACGATAGGTTATATTCATTCTAATTAAAAATAAATCATCAAATTTTAAAAAAATATGAATAATTAGGCAGTGGGCAGAAGTTAGTAAACACAAGCAAAGAGCTAATTTGAATAAAATTACCTTCATTCATCAAAGTAAACATAGATTACCGGTAATTAGTAAGAATGCATTTAATAATTTGTGGGGTTTTATAACTAAACCAAGCAGTAATTTATTTATTTTCTGACAAATGTTTCTTTTGTGCCAAATAAACCTTAAACATTCTGTTTTATAACCATCCAGTGGGTGGCTGAAGGTGTCAAGTGGATCGGTCGTACCTAAGTCTTACAGATCACAATCATTGTACACAAAATACAGATTTGTTATGAGGGAGAACACAATCTAGAAGTGCGAGCTCTTACATTTTCAGCAGACACCTTTATCTTAAACGACTTATAATACTGTTACAGTATTGAGGGTTAAGGGCCTTGTTTAGGGGCCCGACAGCAGCAACCGTGCAGTGGCGAGGTTTAAACCGGCGTCCTTCAAATTACTCAGCCTGCACCCTATAACCAATTGGCTAAGGAGGGCTTACAAAATTACTAGCATGAACATCAGTCCTGCCAATCTTTATTTCTGCATGTCATTATTTACTAGAATTCATATATTCAACGTAATAAGACTGTCATATCATTTTTATATAATTACATCGATGGTTATATTTGTTTGTGCAGGCAATGATCTAACACTAACCTTACTGACATGGCAAAATAAATATTATTTCAGATATTGTATATATTTTTGTAATTGCTGGTTGTCAACTGTAAAATAATCCTGATATCTCCAACCCAGACTCCTTATTCCGTTCACCACATGGAAACGATTTGTTCTGCATCAAATATGGAACTTAAACCAGCGACTTCGTTGCTATGATTGCAAGATAATTGCACGTTTTTAACACAGTCCTCAGAAATGTCTATTCAATTAAATTCTCTCGACTGGACGAATTATATTTCTTATCAGTAAATAAGATTGAGAAAAGGATGCACAAAAGCTTGCAGACTTCTTTATTTTAAAACTGTGAGTAAACACGAGGAATTTGGCTCCAGCAGATGTTTCCTCTTAAGTAAAATCCGGTAAACAAACAATTACAAATACAATTCCCAGATGTACAATGCACAAAAATGCATAAAAAATACAAAATATTCGACTATATACAGAGAAAATATTGATGTGTGCAATACTGTGTGTATAATATTTAGTGACCAGTGTGTAGATGTACATGTAAGCAGATCTACACATTATATTATATGATATTATATTATATGGACAATACTGTAAGCTATATGCATATATACCGGTACAATATATACATTTATAATATAGCAGTGTGTTGAATATTAAATTGTGGCAATATAGAAGGATATAATATGTGAATGTTGATTATTATGATATGACATTACAGACAATAACGCTGAAACTTTTGACATGTTTAAAGCATTTACAGCTAAATCTAGATGCCCTTTCTAACACAATCCTGCCTATTTATCCAGGCTTGGGACTGGCACTACAAAGCAGCGATTAACACATCCTACAGGTTAGGTACTTATAGGACGATAAAGTGTTTCCAATTAATCTGGCTGCATCATTTAGGAATGTGAGAAGAAACTGGAGCTCCTAGAGGAAACCCATACAGACATGAGTAGAATAACAACTGCATAAATAAAGAAAGGGCAGAACTAGAAACGGTCAGAATGTGTTTCTGACTGGGCAAAAAACAGAAGACAAAAATGCAAAACTTGCAGACATATTAAGCATAAAATATTTCTGAGTCTATCTATTAAATATTCCAGAGTTTATTCCAGAGTCTGTCTGTTTAAATCTGTTTAAATCCAATAAAAGGGGCAGAATATAAGAAATGTATTAAAAATTAGAAATAAATAAACGGCCTTAATGAATCACCAGACATTAATAAATGGTCATGGTCATTTTAAAGGCTGATATTACTGACAGCAAAGTGGCGGCAGTAAAAATCTGTTATTGTTTACAAATCTGGTCTGATGCATCACCCAATCTACCAATCACCAAGTCACTAGTGTTTCGTCAGCCAGATTTCCAGCTGTTACTGAACTGAAGCGAGGAACGTTTATGATTACAAAGATCTAGTAGTGCTGAACCTAAAAAGGGTCGTTATGAATCCCCAAAATGTCGCGGCAAAGCCTGAAACAAAACAAGAACATTAATAAGTGATGCATTAGCAAGATGGAGATTTAAATGCACAGAAGTTGAAGCTGATTTTCTCCTGGACAGGAACTTTGTTTTAATCTTCAGTAGGACTAAAGATTAGTGCAATAAAGTCATATTCATATTCATACTTTCCGATTTATTTCTTTTTATATATATATGTTTTGTGAATATGAAGCTCACTGATGAAGGACACAATGTTTCTTGGTTTTCATAAGAGAAATAAATAAATATTTAAAAAACCTAAGTTGTAGTGACTCGTTTTGTACGTGATCAACAATCATTTATTATTAATAATTTCTTCATGCCTCGTTGGAAAGCTATTGAAGAAAGAAATGTGGCTGTGTGAGCAAATATAAAACGGGGTGTACTATCTCGCACTGCAGAACATAATGGGTTCTGGGTCTTTTTAAATATCTGATAAAACTTATTATTATAACAAACTCTTTATTGTTATTATTTATACGTTTGTGAGTCCCGTTCCAAAGAAAGAAATCGGACATTTCACAAATTCTCTACAGTCGAATAACGTTAACAGTGTAGCCTAGTCGGTGTAGCCTAGGATGGATGGATGGATGGATGGATGGATGGATGGATGGATGGATGGATGGATGGATGGATGGATGGATGGATGGATG